>LPNX010562712.1:88794-120615 GCA_001517045.1 Pseudotsuga menziesii | reverse complement strand
TATATATAATGTTGATTCAGTTGACAACTAAGGAATTCAACTTGGGATATCCTTGGATGAAGCAAGTTGTTTCGACAAAGTCAAAATCATACATTATTACCACAAACAATACAAAATTTAAGAACTAGTTATCTGTTAAAAAAATTAATAAACCGCATACCTTTATGAACTTGTTAATAGTTCCACCCTAAGTTTCCATCTATAACATAAATGAGAAAGATCAAAGCATGAAATCATGTTGGTTGTAATTTAAGTGAGATGGTTCTTGTTTAATTACCATTTGTAGAGCTACAAATAGATTTTGATTATTGTAAAGAATGTTGTGTTAGGAAGTGGAAGCATAAATTGAAATAGACAGAAAATAAAAGACAACAACAATCATACAAAGACAACAATGGTGTTTACATGGTAAAACCCTTTTCAAGGAAACATCCATGGGGCAATGGAAATTGATACTCTTACAATTCAATCAAGAGATTACAATACACACATAGAATACTTTTTGCTCTATGCCTCTACAGGATTACATATGTAGCCTTCCTCTCACAATTTAATGAAACAAATTTTATTAATTACTTAAACAACCCAATTCTATTTTGGGTTAATTTGTTTCAATAACAAATAGAATCATAGGGTCTTCCACGGAAAATAAAGGAACCCTGTTTATCCTCAAACATAGATAAATGGTTGTCACAATTTTCAACAATCTCTATGTTGACAACAATTTACCTAATACCTTTCTTTATGTGTTCCTCATCCTTCCTACAAGCCAAGAGAATCCAAATACCAATACAAATTCTTTAACAACATTGGCTATGTGAACGTGTCTATACAATATGCTCAAGTATGGACCAGTTCACCTCCAACAATAACTTGTCTAAAAAAATGATGCCTTGTCCGATTTTGATAAGATGGATAATTAGTCAAATGCACAACACTTTGACCACCACATAACACATTACTATGCACTTGTCCAAACTTACCAAATATACCCTTCCATTTATACGAGAAATTACTTGAGGTTAATCACATTTTATCCAAAAACACCTACAAAATTTAATTCATAACCATAGACTAAATCATTGTGATTGTTATAGGTGAAATGTGTGCTTCTTTGATATTGAAGCGCCCATTTCACTGCTTCATTTGAATTTGACATGTGTTTGCATGTGAAATATTTAGAATGGAAAAAAAATGAAACTAGAAATCTATTTCTGACGATAAAATATTGTGTTTTGGATTGATGTAAATGGAAATTTCATAGTCTGCTTTACTCGGTGAGGAAGTTCTTAGGTTCTTACAATTGAAAAAAACTCACGACAAATTCTTTGGATTTGGATTGGTGTAAAAGGAAAGTTCATAGTCCGCTTTACTCAGTGAAAAAGGTTACAAGTTCGAACTGGTGAGGAAATTACAAGTTCAAACTTGGTATTTCTTGTAACACTAATAAAAAAACCCACTTATCTTGAAACATCAATGAAAACCCATGTTCTAAGTTTAAACTTGAAAACTTAACCTGAATTTATCTAGGTGAAAAACCAAGTTCTAAGTTTAAATATGAATTTATCTTGGAATAACATTAAAGATCCAACGTTGCCTCCCACCCTCAACCCAAAACATAATTTAAATACTCTACTCTTACCATCATCATAATTCCCAAATCCCCATTCAAACTCATCAGTATGTTTTTATTTATGGTACTTAGTCTCTGCCCTGTTTTATGATCAATAATATGTGTGTCCACTACCCGCAATTCCAATAAGCTTCCATCAACTGTACCCGGGCATTCTAATCATAATTGGTATCAAAGTTGAAAGTCTGTGTTCTTTCTCAACTCGAGGTTTCCACTCTCTATTGGCTACAAAGTCCTTTTGTAGTCTTGGCTATTTTTGTCATTTGAAAGTTGAATGGGAAATTCTTCACATTTTTTTATTGGCGCCAGGGACACAGCTTATACTGCACGTCATATGAACCTCGATCATTCATAAATAAATATTTAAACTCAGCAGAAAATTTGACTATTTTAAGTAAAAAAATAGTTTTTTTAAATTGTAGTTTTAGGTTGTTGAAATTTCATAATCAGAAGATGAATTTTTTAATATAATTAAAATTGTAATTCCAACAATAAAAATCACAATTTCAACCAATAGTATAAATTCATAAAATTAAGAAAAAAATACAAACACTTAGACTCTTAGCTTAGTCCAGAAATCTCCAATAAATAAATGGCTAATATGTTCTTATTGTGATTCCATTCAGTTACGTATCTAGATATAACACGCAAGGTCGATGGCGGAGATGGTCCAAAGAGATAGCTAATGGATATTTTTCAAATTACTTTCGCATAAATTCTTATATTTAGAAAGCTATAAGTTGTAAACAAAATCTTGTTTTCTCAATAGATTCTTTGGGTGGCAGCTTAAAGATTTAAAAATCACAATTGGATTAGATTTTTATAAGCTTAAAGCTTAAAAAAAGCATAGTTGGATTATATTTAGATAAAACTTTTTACCATCTGATCGGTTGTATAAGATGAATATAGTACAGTATACAAATACAATGGATCAAAACGAAATAGAAGGCTATTCATCCTCCTGATAAACTGAATTTTTCCATACATCAAAAGACATCTTCTTCGTTATACAAAACAAAGAGACGACCAGCCCCAACAACAATATCAGAGATAGCACCACTACATGATCCGCGTTTGTTCTCTACTTGTGATGTGAGAACCCAATGGGGAGCACATAATACATGCATGGTGTTATTCTTTGTTGAGAAAAGTTGTGTTCCACAAGATGCAAGTTTGGAATACCATTTTTCTTCTTCTTTAAATGATTGAGATGCAATCTTTCCAGGTCGATTCTGGTGACACCACTTAACATGGTTCATCGATCTCATATCAAGAAATCAGAGATTATCATATTGATTTACCAAGCAGACACTTCTGCAATATTCCATGTCCACAGTGTCGACAAGTACATTGTAATCCAAGAGATGGGAATATATCCATGACAAAATGAAGCCCTTTTTATCTCGAAAATCTATCAAGTTGATGTGGGAATGATGGATTCAAGAATAAAGCATGGCCCTGAGGAGAATCCACTCGAGTTTTCCTACATATTTGAGGCGCCAATCGTAAACAAAATCCACTTGTTGACCAGTAGTCTGATCCCACATCCCCAACCCATATATGATGCTTATACCTCTACAACTGGCATAAACATGACCGTGGTTGTTGTCGGCAAGTGATCCAACGGTGAAATTCTTGTATTTCCTACCTTGATTGTAAACCTAGAATCTATGCTGCAATTCTTCAGTTCTAGTATTGAAACTCTACATGCCGCCATGGCTAGGCTTGTTGCTCATGATTGAAATTATACTATTTGGTTTTTAAGAGTTTGGTGACTGAGAATAACAAGGCCGAGGAGATATTTATGTAATTCCTGAGTGTTGTTGGTCTCATAGCGTAAGATGACATGAACTCGGAGATCGACGTTTAAGCATCTTCATAATCCAACGCATTGGTCGCAGGTTAACATAGAAACTGATTTTCTTTATTAAATTTTATTTTAAAATATAATATTTATATAATAATTGATTGGTCATTCTGTGTTGACGTACACCTCGGGGTTTGGTGCCCTAGGTGTGGTGGCGCATAGACGTCATTGTTTTCAAGACAACATTTATTGTATGTGGGACATCATTCATTTCCAAAGATGTGTGGGTGATTCTTGGCTATGGTTTTTTGTGGACGCCACCTTGGACTAGACCAAGCTCTTGCTCTTTAAGAAAATCACATGTTTTGACTCATAACGTTTTAAAGGAACGTGTTTATAATTCAAGCAGGTGTCCATTGACATGAACCGATCAGGGTCCCTTCACAAGAGCAAATAAAACAAGGTTATCGTGGAGTTCAATGACAACCAGCTTGACAAGTCCAGGGTTTCGTTTGAGGGAAGCAATGAATATTACAAGGAAGTTGACACCAATATTTGACAGCCGAAATTTTCGCTTGGAGCATTTGCACAAGGTCATTAAACGCTTGAGACATCTCAAATTACCGAGTGAGTCAACGTCTTTGTTAACACCCGCACAAATGACTGCTACAGAGGTTGGATCGCCTCCAGGGTCTAGGCTTGGTGGAGTATCTAAGGGTGTTGCAATTAGGCCTTCATTCAATGTTGCACCAGTAAGTTTTATTTATTTATTCTATTGGCGATCTATTTGTTGTGTTTTGTTTATTATATTTTTCAATATATCACTTTTTATTGGCAGCCTTTCCTTTAAGGTTTATGTATTAAACGCTTCCTTGAACTATTAAAAGTCATCAATATATTGGACATTTTGTGAAAAAAATTGTTGGGCAAGTGGCATTTTACACAAACTATTAAAGTTTGGCTAAAAATCCCTAAAAGTTATGAAGATTGTTGCAAAGCATAAACCCTATAATTCCCACCTAGGAATACAATAAAGAAGCAACAACCTTTTAAAACAAGTTTTGACGGACAATTTAAAATAGGTGTAACTTCCGTGACACTCCTTAGAATAACTATTATGAACCCAATCTAGAAATGGCATGACCACTTTGTTTAGAATGGAAATTGTATTGTTGCAATTTGATTCATAACTAGAGAGATAATCACATTGCAAGAAATTATTGCAAGGGTTTTGGGGATTCAACTTGAAATGGTTGTAACTTCTGCAATACCACTTTTTATGATCCAGATAAATAATGTTGAAATCATCATGTTAGTAAAGTGATCGGTTTAAAATCCTTCTACTACAAAATTGTTTAGTTTGTTGTAATTAACTTGCAACGACATGTGGCAATGTCAAAGACATTGCCACCATGTGGCTCTTGTTATAGATTTTTGTTCAATAGTCATTATTATTAAGTTATCATTTTAGTTTCATTATGTAATATGTAACTCTTTAAATTAATGGAAAGTGGCAATTCGTATGTTCATGTTAAGCTATTTTCATTTAGATGTATAGTTTTTATTTATTTTAGAATTAATGTTTAATGTCATTTACTTTAAAATATAATTTTGATTTTCTCTTAATAATTACTCACACATGGATATTGTCATGGTTTCTTTCATACATTATATAAAATTTTATAGTTAAAACATACTTATAACATAACTATATTTTTAGAGTTATATCCATACCCCTTCGTAAAAAAAATTAAAACCAACATAAATATATCTTAAATCCTTATTTATAAGTATAAAGACATATCAGATTTCTCTCTAAAGATGTAAAAAATTAATATATTATCTATACTCATTTTGAAAAAATTATTTTATATCATTTACTTTTTTGCAAGTAATGTTGATTTACTTTTAATGCTTACTCATGGGCATTATAAATTATATAAATGACAAATATATCATTAGCAAACATAAACCCTCAACATGTAAGGACAAATGGGTAACTTAGTCATTAATGAAAGAGATGAAAAATAAAATGATATACTTTACACATTCATCTACTGCATGCTTTTAAGTTTAAAAAAATACCTATAACATAAAAGAGTGCTTTTAAGTTTAAAAAAATACCTATAACATAAAAGAGACGACAAATGAAATGGTATACTTTAAAGAATCACATACTCTAAATTAAAAAAATACCTATCACATAACTAATTTTTTCACATCATACTTTTTAGAATCACATTCTTTTTAACAAATTTTCCTGAAAATAGTTCTTTTAATAACCCTTGCAAAAACTATATAAATTAAAAAAACATAAACATAATACCAAAAACACTTTTTATAACAAAAGCTGTAATCTTAAATTATCACAAATTAAATTAAGGTGAATTCTTCTTTGGTTAATGATATCTTCTAAATATAAAGACCTTCTTGCATTGTATAAGGCATACATAATGAATAGAAGTGTCCTCCCCCCTCTACCACAAAGTGTGTGGTACAGCATCTTTACCTTTATTTTTTAAATATTCTCTATTGGCTTGTAGTGGTTTCCCAAGTATACAAGTAAAGTTTCAAAATGTATTTTTTTTATTTGAGAGGACTTATGATATTTTACTTGGTTTATGTGGGTACCTCAGTTACAATTTTTTATTTATTTGAATCTCTATTTTTAGCAATAAAATACAAAATATTTCTTTTTTGAAGTAGCTTTATAGCTGGTTTGGTTTTGGAATTTAATTATTGTATTTTATGCTTCATTTTCTCACATTGGGGCTTTCCAATTTCAATAATATTGTTTTGGGATTTACGGGTTACTTTGAAACCGTTTACATCATGTTTGTGGGTGCTTCTGTTTGTTAGTCAAATATTCATACTTAAATTGTGACTTTGTTTTTTATTTCAATGATGTTGGTGTAACCGAAAAACTGGCCAAACTACTTTTCCATTCTTGTAGACGTTTCCTCTTGGTGTTCCTTTTCCCCTCTAGGGACAATTTCTAGTTTAGGCATTATCCATGTCTTGATCAATTAATTTTATTTTGAATGTAATCTCAAAATAATATATATTATGATTTTGATTGCGTTGAGAGGCACTTTCTATATCCCAAAGTTGAGGTGATGTGTCACGTCTGACATAGTGACATGGCACATGTCAACTCTAAAAACTAAATATATTAAAAATATATATATAACTAAGAACATGTTGTCTTTAAATTTAAATTGGCTAGATTGTAAAATACGTTTATATAAATATACATTGAATTTCAATTTTTCAATTTCCATTCATGCATCCTCACATTTTAAATAATTATGTATCGGTTAGTCTTTCATTGATTTGATCTACAAGAGAGACATATTCAAATAAGAATCATTACGGATTAAGAATAACTATTTTATGTTATAATCAATGAATCAATGCATTTTTTTGCTATTTGTATGGAATAGTTGGCATGTGGATGACTGTGATGGAAAATATATATGATTATGTATTATTAAATTATAATATAACCATATTTTAGATATTAATTTTGTGATAATTGCAAGGTAATCAATAATTGAGTAAATTGCGAGTATTTTACTTCATAATTAATTGATTAATGTAACTTTTGCCTATTTGTCTATTTGATCTTTCACTATATTCTTTTAGATGTATTATAATTCAACATGATTATTACTTTATTATAATTCACCATTTTGATGGCGTAACTTTTTTTTGAAATTTTTAGATGAGATGACTTCAATGTGGTAATTTTTGTTTTTAAGAAACATTGTTTTGATGTAACCACTGCAATCAAAACCAACATAGATTGGCTCTATCAGGCGTAGAGAGGAATCAAACCCCTTGAGGTGGAAACATCTCCTCAAGTCTATAACTCTAAAAGGGGTTTTCACCTCAAGGGATGCTCTTGATAGAGCCAGAGTTAAGAGGGATCTATTCTAGTTATTTGTTAATCTATATTAAGATATGTGTGTGTGTGTGTGTTTCAATTGACATGTTAAAATTTTCAATATCATACTAAATTATGCATTTCCCATGCATTGATCGATATACTTGATTTTAATATCATATTGAATGAAATGGTTTGTGATGATTCAATTATAAGAAGAGATTTAACCATATATTTTGAATGATATATTGATTTATTTAGGATTGTCAGTGTAGATCTATGTATCCAACACTATATCATTCAATAAAGGCCTAGGTAGCTAGTATTGGTGTATAATGCATACCTTTGTCAATTTCATAGAGGCCTTGGAAGCTAGTCTTGATAGATTTTCTCATAGATGTATCAACCTATTAACATTACTACTTCATCATGTTGAATGTGGTTAATAGGTTCTTAAAATTATAATTTTTCCACCATGTCACAAACCATACCATGAAATATATAATCAATAAGTTACTTATGCATATGTGGTTTTATTTAGATTTTTATATCTCGATTTTCTTTCAAAAGGATTCAATGCACTAATGAAGTCACTATAGATTATAGATGATGTTGGGTATAAAGATCTACACATCCACAACCTTCCATCCTCATATCAATACCAACAACAACATGATATTAATATGATACAATATCGATCTTGTACATATACAACTACAAACATGACCAAAAACCAGTTGTTATTATGATAGAATTTAGCTTGTGCACATGTACAACTACAAAAATATGTATATATGATATGACGCCAACTTAGTACATATGTTACATCAACTTAGTATTTATAGAAAACAATTACCTAAAGCTCAATATAATTCTACATATTAAATCCCACTCCAATTCATCCTCAACTTTTAACTTTAGGATCTGTTTCAATAAAGTATAAGAAATTGACTCAATAAGTTATTTTTCGTTGGTCGTCAAAGAGTTTATTTTCTTCCAAGGAATAAACTTGTGGAAAACCCTTCAACTACTTCCCCATGATTCACGAATGGTAAATGAGGTAAACCATCAACCCTAATTACAAATCCTAACCCCGATAGGATCAAAAGAGTTGAAATTGTGACTTCCCCAACTTTGAGGGAGAGATGTCACTTCTGATTTAATGCAGGCCTAGAAACCTAGGTCTGCTATATTTATATTCCTATGAAATTGTTTCCACATAGTTCTCACTAGGTTCAACCCCTCTTTGAGACTCTCTTTCATTTTCAAGTATTAAAATTATTAGGATTGAGCTACTTGAATTTCTAGTAGCAAAGCTACATGAATTTTCTTGTCTCACTCTTCAACCACAGATCTCATCCTCCTCATTTATTCACTAATATCACAACACTTGATGTTCATACCATTCAATGGCATACGTCCACTACAACCAACACAATGAAAGTGTCTATAACTCAAATAAGTTTCTAGGAGTACCGCTTTCTAGAACCAGAACCATATATGTGGTATAGAGATTCCAAATATGCCACATAATCTTCCTAGAACATGCATACCCTACTCCGGTTGAATCATCACAATCTTTTTTTCCACAATAATTTGTTTTCTTGCTTGTTTTAATCAAACACTTACTTCATATCTATTGGAGTGCTTCACATTCATATGCTATTCTTATTCTTATTAATATAATTATGCTAATCTAACATGGTTCATAATTATACAAACATGTGATCTCAATTCTCCTTTAGATTTTAACCAGCATAAGATTAGATTTGAGCATCTAAATATTGATCATGATCACCCAAATGTGAATAATAAAATATAGAGCATTCATTCTCTTTCATTCTACCAAATCTCTCTCATGAACTAATCCCTCACATTACTAGTTTACCACAATTTATCAACATTCCATGGCATTACTCTAATACTAATCCATAGCATATTAATCTTTCATAAATTGTTTACGATTCCCAGAAAATGGATTTCTCAACGCACCATAATTCCATAACCACAGTTCTTACTTGCTTGAATTATTAACATGAACTCGCTTACCGGTTGGATGCATTCTGCACCATTCTCGATGAAGAAGGATTTTAAACAGGTCGCTACAGCCATAGGTTTCAATATTTCTTCTCTTCAACGCTTGCTAGCTTAGTCTCGATTCAGTCTTTCCTCTTAACACAACCCAAATCCTTCCACACGAACCATTCTATCTCGCATTTGAACAATAACACATAAAAGATTGGTCTCCCATACTGAATCATGGTTTCAGTAACACGATACAAATACATTATCTGGCATAAATTCCATCAACGCAACCCTAGTTGCTCATTTCTTAATCGATTCTTTCAAAGGGTTTTACCTTATTCTTTTAGAACTGGAAGTTCACACTCAAAGCTTTCTACCTGGCTCTCTTCTCCCTTAGCAAAATCAACTAGCAATCTAATCAAATATAATTTTTTGTTCCATCAAGGTTAGACACAGTCAAACATAGATTTACCACATAAACCAATATTTATCCATGATTCATTATTCACAAAGATGCATAACAAAAATACAGAGATTGCGATCTTCTTTTCATTAACAAAATCAAACAATACAAGCTTAAAGCAAACCCTGATCTACTTTTGAGATTTCTACTCAACTACCATGGCCTCATCTTCTCTGCTTGGCCATCTCTCTCACAAATGCATGTAGGCTAAAATTGAAATACTTGGAAGCTTAACTTCCAGCTCATTAAAAATACTCACTAAAATTTTGCAACCAATCCTAATAATAGAACTCAATCTTATCTAAATCAACGACTCATTCCTTAACTCTATGACTCGTGATTTTGGCACCTCCTCACTTTAGAGCCTGCTAAACTAACTTCAGGAATTCTAGTATTTTCAATGTTTTACAATCAACCCACTCCCTTGGGAAATATCAAGACCCCCGAGATAGAAAGAATTCATGACCTCCTAATCATGTGGCTTCAGTGCTTTAAATCCACTAGGACCCCACACTTTATGTTGTAGTTGCTCATTTGTTTTGTTGCATCCTTTCTTTGTCAATGTCTTCTCTCTTCCACGATCTCAAACTGCATTTTTTTGTTTTCAATATATATTGCCGACATTATCCCTTTCAGTCAACTTCACCTTGTTGCTAATTGTCCTTCTTATTTTGTTCTACCTTTCATTGGTTATCCTCTTCATTAATAACCATAGCCTTTAGATCTCTTCATCCAACTCTATCCTTGTGAAGCGGTAAAAAGCTTCTATAACGCACGTAATTTGAATCCCACATGTTGGTAAGCAATGCTAAATATGGATAATAGATAAGATGATAAATAGTTACATAGGTTTGGACTTTATATGAGCCCGTCATGCACCTTTTCGTAAAAGGGCATGACTATTAACTTTAGATAGTCTTTTAATTAATAATAAATTGATATTAATATTAATTTATTATTTTATCATTACATCGGCTTCCCCTTAAGGGAATCTTTGTCCTCAAAGCTTCATTGAAAGCAAAGTCTGATTTTGCTTGAACTGTTATCTCTGGATCCTTTGCGACACTTGATGAGATAAGACGATACGAGTTACAGATTCCCCAAAATAATTGTTGCATCATATCTGTTGTGGTCCATCCCAGACCACAACAACTTAGAAAACCAGACAACAACTTTGAAGCGGCTTAAAGAAAAATCCGCAGGGTAAAATATACACATCCAAAAATTTATTAAAAATGAGCAACCCACACATCGACGTGTCCTCTTCAAAAGGGTATCTTTGGTTTTTCAATTTTTGAAAATAGTGAAAAAAAAAACTGGGATGGACACACGTGTATAAAATGATGTTGAAATCAGATGTGGTCACTTTCGAAAAATAATAAATAATTGTATATTGCGAAATAAATTAACAAAAAAATATGCAGACCATAGTACATTTTGTGTAGATCATGCTCATATATATTTTTTTTAAATTGTTAATTTAAGATTGAATTATTGGGGATGGACACGAGCCACTTATTAACTTCTTCAAATTTTTAAGGTCACACAGTTCATTAAAATAAAAAAATCACACATTAAATGACATCGGAATATTTTCGAAAAAAATATTATTGGGAATCCAACAGAATATTCTACAATTTGTTTTTTTACTGCAAGTCGAAATTCACATGGCATATATGCATTTCGAGGGCTTCTATCTAGCACATGAGTAAAAAATCAGGTTTTCATCACCAAATTTGGCCAAAAAGTGTTACCCACCTTCATGGAATCACCCCAATCTGTTGTTGAAGGCGGCAATTCTCTACTTCTTGGCATTTTACTTTTGATTGAATTTGCGTGATTTTGTCATCTTTGTCCTTGATGTTTTTTTTTAATTGTTTCATTTCTTCTTTATTTTTTACTACATCTTTCATGATTTTTTGGTTTTGTAGATTCTGATTGGTATATTTTTTACTCATTAATTCCTCAATTTGAGTAGATAATATCTCAATACGGATTTTTAGATAATGAAGGCTCATGCTCTATTAATCCTTTAGAAATATCCAGCTTCGTCATGTCCAATGCTACTTATTGTTGGGACTACAATTCTGATTTAGAATTCGTCATCATTCCTGACTTCTGTTGTTCTTTGACGATAGTTGCTTTTCCTTTTGAATTTTGAATTCTGCTTTGTTTTTGTCTTCTTTCAATTTGTTTTCTTCTTCTTTTTTCCAAAAGTAATTATTATTTTAACTATATTTGCTTTTATAATAATAATGATTAATTAATTAATAATATTATTATTATTAATGCTTCTCTATATATAGTTTTTTTTTTTCAAAATTGAAATATTAAAACTAATATAAATTAATATTGTTTTAATATATTTAATCTTTTTTAAAAGCAAGTTAGGGTTTTTGAACCAAAGGGATGGTAGGTGGGAGTATGGGGATGAATAAAAATGGAATCTGAGCAAGGAGACGGGAGAGGTTTTTTTAAATGGAGTTGAAAAGAAAAACCATGTGTTGGTTTGACTTTTTCTTTTCTTTTTTTACTTTCTTTTTCTTTTGTTATTTTTTTTTTATTTTCTTTTTAACTTTTTTCTTTCTTTTCTTTTCTTTACCTTTTTTTTTCTTAACTTTTTCTTTTTTCTTTTATTTTTTTGGACAAGGTCCTATTTTTGTAGAGAAACCCTAATATAGTGTTTAAAAACCCGATTCAGGGACTCTAACTTTGCTCTGATACCAATGAAGCGGACACGTAATATGAATCCCACATGTTGGTAAATAATGGTAAATATGGATAACAGTTTTCGTAAAAGGGCATGACTATTGACTTTAGATAGTCTTTTAATTAATAATAAATTAATATTAATATTAATTTATTATTACACTTTGACTATTGAATTTTACTGTCATTTCCTATTTCTGACTGCACATTTTCCTTGTACATAAGAATTGCAAAACTCCTACTAATATCTAATCCATGTGCTTGCTTCAAATCTTGTTGATCTTGTCTTACAACTTCCTTCTCATCTTCCAAAATAATTACCTCTTCTTCCAACTTTAGTTTTGCATGCAAGATCTATACCTTATGTTAAACCAACCTTCTCTCCATAAGCTTCATCTCCTCATACAAGTCAATGAATTCACCTACAATTATTCTTGAAGTCTCCACACTCTCTTCATCAACTGCATCATCTAGTTTTCAATCCTTTAAGGATTGCAGCTCCTCCTCAGAGGTTTCTGATTTGCAACCTCTATGCAACCTTCTTCGCTTGTTGTAACAAATTTCAGTAGTTGGTCTTCATCTTGATTGTCTTCAGCTCCAATAGTCTTCAAATTAGTAATTGAAATCTCTTATTCCTTTCCTCTATCGTTTCTTTTCAAATTAGGAAAATTATAGTGCTCATCCTTTTTTGTATCACAGTTTTCATACTCGACCTTTCCTCCATTGATAAATGCATCTATATACTTCTTTTGTTGCAATAGTTCAAAACTATATTTCTTTGGGAGTCATTTTTCATCATACTTGACCTTATCACCTTCATCAATCTTCATGATAGTTGCAGCAAGTTGTCCATCTTCATTTACTTTGTAATCTGCATACATACACTAATCATCATTCTTAAGAATATAATACCTCTTTACCAATATCATTTTCAATGTGTCATCATTCATGGAACACACATTAGGTCCCTCGTCTTCCTCAAATTCTAAGTTTATTTCTTTTGATACTAGACTTCCATACACAATTCCATTTATTTGAATTTCAGAATTATTGCCTTCAAGAGGAAACTCTCCATCATCTAAACCTGCATTCACACACCAATTATCACATTGGTTTTATCATATTTAAAACCAATAGGCTCTTCAGCCTCAACATATGGTCCTCCCATCAAATTCTCATGTTGGTGTTTTACACAATGCATCAAACTATCAAAAGGTTCACCATCAGTATCATTCTAATCTTCACCAAGCAATGGTCCACGTTCTAGTTCACATAGCATAAAATAAATTGTAAATATTTTAAATCATGATAATAAAAAATGGGAATACTTTAAATCATGGTAACTATTTCCAATTGTTATTCCACTTAAGTTAAAACATTAACGAAATGAACGTTATGTGGCTTATCCACTTGCAACTCCACTCTGTCATTTAATTATTTGTTTGCATATGTTTTTATGGATTGGTTGAATCCCATGAAGAATGAACGACTTTTGTATATACAGATCATGAATTATTTGTTTGTTTTTCCTAATGCATGTTGAATGCATCCAATTTATGTTATTATCATGGAGGTGGAAAGAAGATCAAATTGTTCCTCAATACAACACCAAACCAACTAGCAATCAATTAATCTAACACATTAACAGTTGGTTTAATTCATTTTAGGAATTTGGTATTTGATCTGGTACTCCCGTCTTCATTTAGGGAAGCAAAATTCAGGATTGATTTTTGAGCAATCCATGATGAATCTGGTGAAATGGTGAAATGGTTCAAAACCCACTTCTCAAATATGGTCATTTATCTCTTACCATGGACAGTTTGCATAGTTTCTGAACATATTAGAATAAATACTTGCCCGATCATACAGATTTTTCCCATATTTTATGGTGGTCGATTTTTCAAAATTGGGGAATTTGTTGTGGCAACCTAGATATTTGGGGTTCGGTTCCAAGAACAATTTATGTATAAATAGGGTTTCGGTTCCAAGAACAATTTATGTATAAATATATGGATGTAGATCAGTAGAGGGGGGTTCAGAGACTCTTTTGGAGGTTTTGTATTGTTCAGTTCGAGGAGTTATAATCTGGAAACCATTCTAAATATATTGTAGAAACTTTTTCAATTCGGTTTCCGGAAACTATTTGTATATATGACTGCTTTCATCCCAAGAAAAGCCACCTATGGATTGCTTTCATTTTGATTGTATTCATTGATGTTATACAGTTATGTATTTTGTTTATTCGTTGATGTTATAATATGTAGTTCGCCTTAGTTTGAAGTTGAAGCTCTTGTATGGTAATAGGATTTTATTGTCTTCTTGAGGTTAATTGTTTTTTTTAATTAGCAAGCTCGAAAGTCTATTATGTATTTTGAAATGATGCAACTGTTCAAATTGTTAGATTGGTTTCTGATTTTGTTAACAAGTTCTGTGTAAATCCATTAACAAATGCTTTGCTCGTGGTTTTATCTCTTTGATCAAACTTTACAAATAATCTCAGAAAGTTTGTTGTGATTTTCATGGGTTAATGCATATTTAAAATGGATTTAATGTGGTTCTAATTCACGGGGAGGAACTTTGTATATATTATAGATGAAACCACAATTTCAAGGAGCAGGATCGAACACACTCCTCAGATTTGCTCGGGAATATTTATATTGTCCTCAACAACATTTACTAATTCTCTCAACAGAATGCGACTAATGACATATATAAGAACTATGCAAATAACAATCACAAGAGGAATAACAGTGAACAGTAACATTGAATTAATGCATAGAGCCGATGAATAGTATACATAGAGCCGAGTAACAGTGATGTTACAGAGCTGAATGAACAGTGGAATTACAGACTCTGAAACTTATAACAAACTGGACTGAACCAGTGTTTCTCATCCCAGCTGATCACACGAAGTGCAGAGGGAGAGCATACGCACTTAGTCTTACAGACTCATTACAAATGAGATCACTGTTTTTGATCCCAACTGATCGCTCGAGGAGCAGAGGGAGAGCATACACAGCGGTCGACACACACAGAATGACACCTAAAAGCCGAGCAGACTACTTGCTCAAGACTGACTCTCTAGACTTGCAGAGCTCCTATGAGGCAACCCACGATGCGTATAATGAGCCCGAGGAGTCTTATTTATAACAACTTAGCCAGTGCAACCGGTTGACGCAAACTGGCACTAACCGGTCAAAAAGAGATCCAGTAGCTAAGACTGACAACAACCAGTCATAAACGAATCACCGGGGTGGAGAGTGGGGACTACCACTTCCATTATCTCGTCCCTTAACTGGACGACAGGAATTACGGGGACCCGAAGAGACATCATGACAGACCCGACAGCATAAAACAAAGTGGAGCATGACTGGCCCACGGCAGTACCTAGAATCTACTATTTACACATCGGAGCATTTATCTGGCCTGAGATGGAAACAACGTGGGGCAATACTGGCCCACTCAGTCTTCAAACAGCCCACCACAGCTTTCAATCATACAGGTCACAACCTTGAAGATATTCCCATATGTATTCATCTGGTGAGTCATCACCTTGAGCATCATGTATCGAAGATTCTGGAATCTCAAGATCCCGAGGAAGAGGATAAAGCCACGGACTAAAACATCCTTGTACATATGATCCATGGAAAGCCTCTAACGGTTCACAAACAAACTCTCCTCGAAAATGTGACTTAACCTTGAAGTCAAGCGGAATGTCACAAATAGTAACTCGTGATTCTATGTGATCACCTTCAAGATTTCTCCGAATAACTTTCTGTTGAACATACATTCTATGCTCAAGTGGAGTATAAGATCCTCCTTCAAAATGAAGCTTAAACTTAAACCAATATTCTCGTTGATGAGCAACTTCTAAGTCAGCTTTCAAATGGAGGATAAAATTTGCTCTTCTGTTTTCCCAGTCATGCCTACGCAGAATTTATCTAGGAAAACATCTGTCCATCCCGACCATTTAGCATTTGCTTTAAGATTTGAAGGGTCGACAAAAATCATTACAGTCTCATTCTCTCTACAACATTGCAGAATGAGATTGTAGGAAGTCCATGTTAGGCTACCATTGCCTAAATCAATGTACCAGAGATGTTCATCATCATCATAATCTATCCACACCTCTGAGCAGTCTCTGAGCTTACCTGTAGCGTCTGCAAAACTGAAAAATGCTTCTTTCTCCCATCTTTCTAGGATAGTCAGCTTCAAGGGAGAAGTCTGGATATTCTGAATCATAGTTAATTGCAGAAAACGCTTAGCTTCATCAGCGGAGGCATATTCAAGAGACTCAATACGAACATCTCTAGGCAATGAACCATCCCAGGGAAGAATAAATAGTCCTTCTTTCTGTAGAAGTTCTTCTCTGGTCTTCTTCTTTTCTGCATCTTCTTCTCTTCGCATTCTTCTTCTGGCAGGACCAGAACTGGATTCACCTGGTTCAAACATCTTCAAAGAAGGCTGAAACTTTTCTATATCTTCTGCTGACTCCCTGGTCAACATATCAGCAAGGCAGTTTAAATAACCTGGTTTATACACAATCTCATAATCAAAATTAGATAACCAGATAAACCATTTTAAAATACGACTATTATTTTCTGCCATGACATTTTCATTTTTCAGCATCCCAGGCATTATTTTAAGATCTGTCCTGATAATGAATTTAACAGGTTTAAGGAAGAGAATAAAATGCTGAACAGTCTTCTTGACTGCTAATATCTCCTTATGGCTTGATGGATAATTGAGTTCAGCCTTTTTGAATGAGCCAGATCCATAGCCACAAATATTTTCTTTCTGAGCAAGCGCTTCAATAAGAACACCACCCCAAGTATGTGCAGATGCATCTGTCTCAATGATAAGATCACCATTTCCTGAGGGTAGAGTTAGGGCTGGCAATAGCCATACTTTTTCTTTAATGCGCTTAACTGCTGCAGTCATCTCTTTAGACCAACTAGGCGGATTCTTCTTGAGTCTTTGCTGAAGTACATGGATATCTTCAGCCTGGCCTTTATAGAATGGTCAGATGTAATTCAAAGAACCAAGGAACCTTTGAAGCTGTGTTTTCTCCATAATCTGATCTGGAAATTTTTTAAAGATTTGGAGAACATGGTTCTGTAACACAACAGTTCCTTTGTTAATCTTTAAGCCGAGAAATTCTATCTCGGTCTTCCCAATCTCCATCTTTGGCTCAGAGAGAACCAATCCATGCTTGTATACTAAATCATAAAATATCTGTAAATGTTTCAAGTGTTCCTGCAGACTATGCGAGCAGATTAGTATATCATCAATATATACCAAAATCCATGGATAGTTTCTAAAGATATCCTCCATCCTCTTTTGAAATTCTAATGGAGCATTATTAATGCCAAAGGGAAGAACTCTCCACTGGTATAACCCATTAGGCACTAAAAAAGATGTCTTAAATCTATCTTTAGCTTCTATACCAATCTGGTAGAAACCAGATTTAAGATCAAACTTACTAAAGATAGAGCATCCAGTGATGCGCTCCAATAAGCTTTGTTTATCAGGCAGTGGATACCTGACTTTTTGAAGAACAGCGTTTAGTGGCTTGAAATTAACCACTAATCTGGGCTTACCTCTTTTTTTTTCTGAATGTTTATTAACCACAAAGGAACGGCATGCCCAAGGGCTTTTAGAGGGTTCAATGAGCCCTTTTTGTAATAACTCCATGATCTCTTTTTTGCAAAACTCTCTTTCAGAAGGAGTCATTACTCTTGCAGAAGCCTTCATTGGCTTGATCTTCTGGAGCGGATCATATGGCAAAGTAACAAAATACTTTTCACGCATCCAGAAGGCATTGGGCTGTCTGAACAGCAATCTCTTTTAAGCTTTTCTGAAATTTCTCTTAACATTTTTTCTCCATGTGTTTCAGAATAAGCTATTGCTCTTTCCATTCTAGCCAATCTAGGACTGTGATAATTTTCTGGTTCAACTACAGTCTGGCATCTAATTTCACCATGGAAAGACAAAGGAAGAACAACCTTCTTTTTATTTATATAACAGGTGAAGGTCATTTTGTAATGATCTACGGTATACGGACTGACTTGATGCAGGAAATCAGATCCTAGTAAGCAATCATCTTTAAGTTCATCTAATCTGTAAAATGTAAGCTTACTCATAGCTTTCCCAAAAGCAACAGGAATGATTTCTGCTTTACCTTTGATAGCAACAGGCGTACCATGAATTGCAGTTCCGCTACCAAAAGTCTTTTCCCAATAATAGAAAGGTAGTGTTGATCCTTTGGCCAGATTCACTTGACAACCAAAGTCAACCATGCAACTCAGCTTGTAAGGCTTGAATTCACATAAATTAAACTGTATTGTTAAATACAATTTAGGACCAGACATTAAAAACATACTCGGCTGGATAGATTCACCAGAAGACATACTAGGCTGAAATGTTTCGGGCTGTTCAGAAGTGTCTTCAATTTATACTTCTCTATCCATAGCACCTTTGACGAACTTATTCAACTCATCTTCTGAAGAATGTTCTTCTTCAGCGTCTAAGCAGCTCGCTTATCTCTGTACAGAGCTGTTTAACTGCTTGTTGTTTCTCTTTGATCATGGCCTTTAGAGTTTCTCTTGTAGAGAGTCTATATTTCTGTCTACTCTCATGCTTATCTGGATATGTTCTATAGACAGTAGAAGGCTCATGGAAACTTACTGCTTTAGAGATAGGACTAGTATTGGGACTGTCCTTAAGCTTTTGTTTGCCTTTGAGTTGTTCTAGCAGTAGTTCTTTTTCATTTCTCAGCTGTGTTCGTTTCTAGTACTGGTACGGCTGAGCATCAGCAAGAGCTAAATCAATAGCAGCAATCTACTTTTCTAGATTAAGTTGTTTTTCGAAGGAAAACATATACAAGGAGAAATCAAAATCAGGAGGCTCATATGTATGTACAAAAGAAATAGGAGAATGAGGGGAAGCAGGCATATTACACCCCCCCAAATTTGGGACCTCGGAAGACGGAGAACCAATATCAGAATCAGTGTCGGAACTGGGTTCAGAGGCGGACGAGGGGTCAAATTTGTGCAAAACTGGAGGATCATTAGAATCAGAATCAGACAAATCAGAATCAGTAGGAAGATAAAGGAATTTTCCTGAAGGAGGTTCATCAGAATGAGAATATTTCCACCATTGAGGCTGGATGGAATCACAAAAAGCAGCAAGACGGGGCTTGGATTTTTTCTTAGGGCATTTATTTGCCCAATGGCCTTTTGCTCCACAGAGGAAACAAGATTCTTTATCAGCAGGTTTCCTGCGCTTCTTAATATACTTTTTCCTTCTGGGAGGAGGTTTCTGATACTTATACCTCTTATATTTAGGCTTCTTTCTTTCAAACCGCATAGGTTTGTCAGGATAGTGATATCGAAGATCACTCGAGAAGAAACCCTTTTTCTTTCTTGGCTTGTGAGAACAAGTACATTTCAAGTGGCCACGGTTATGGGCACCACATCCCCAATCTGGCAATTCAGCAACCTTCTTGCAAAACGAAGGTGTATACATGTTATGATGACGCTTAAAATCCTTATCTATCCTTTTAGCAAGACAATTTTCTTGCCATGTCTCTTTTATATGATGATGTAACTAAGCAATCGAGAGACTCTGATAATTCAGATTCTTATCCTTCATATATTTCTCTACTGCATCTGGAACATGCCCTGGAAAACTTCTCAGGTAATGTTTCAGATATGCAGGATCAATTGCTTTGCCTGATCTAATCAGAAGCTTTTGCATATAACAAAAATATTCATCAGCAAGCGATAAGTCACAAAGTCTGGCAGACATATAAATAGATTGAAGATGATCAGCATCATCCTCATCATCACCACCATGAAACTGACTAGCCAGAGCTTTCAACAACTGTTGATCTGCATCCTCATCATTTAAAATTTCATCTCTTTCTCTCTGAGAGAGCCATCTCCACCATTCATTTTCTAACCCTGTTAGTCCAGTGATTAACAAAGTTGCAATCTGCTGACCCATTATTCCAGGGTTCTGTGCTTTCTTGGCTAAAGA
Organism: Pseudotsuga menziesii; assembly: GCA_001517045.1. NCBI lineage: Eukaryota > Viridiplantae > Streptophyta > Pinopsida > Pinales > Pinaceae > Pseudotsuga > Pseudotsuga menziesii. The sequence goes on along the minus strand of LPNX010562712.1, from coordinate 100,052 downwards.
CCAATGAAATAACAAATTGAGAGAATCATGAATAGCATCTCGAGACTGACAGTCAATATTCAGGATAGGGTGTTCAGGCATCTAGGAGATAATGTTATTGTAGGTAGATGTACTGAAATTAAATGGTATTCTGGGTGGTTGGGTGGCCTCTTGCTCAGACATATGAGTATCAAACTCAGGTTCAGGCTTTACGCCAGAAGAAGATCCTTTGAAAACATTTGTACTCAACATACTTAAGTCTATGGGGACTGAATCTTTAGATGAAGCAACCACAGAGGCTTCAGCAGGACTAGTCTCTGTAGATTCTATAATCTCAGTCACAGGTTTTGGACAAACAAGAACAAGACTTAAGACTTTTTGGATAGTTTTATGAGACAAGGTAGGAGGAAGACTTTTTATAGTTGTCACCCATTTTGTTAATGACCTGAATTCTCTTTCAGACATTCCATAATCAAAGGTAGGTCTAGGGTCATCATCTTCAGCACTCATCATCCCAAATGAAACACTTCTTTCTAGTTTAGCTTTTGTATCTTTTCTTTTATATCCTTCAGCAGCTAAAGCTAGAATAGATGGACTGGGTTTAAGAACTTGAGTTCCCAGCTTAGATGCTCTATTTGAAATCTCTTCAATTTTGTTCAATCTTATCAATATCTTTTCAGAAGCAGACTGAATCATCTTCTTAATGGTCTCTGAATCAACGAGTAAATGCTTAACCAGCTCTAGTTTTTCACTGACTTCGACAATCTTTTCTTTTTCTTCGAGCATGCTTTCTTTGAGGCTTAAAATATCTTGGGCCATATCATCCAAGTTCTTGGCTTTCAAGGCATGCTGTAAATTTCCCCAATTGCTAAGTTTTACTTCATCAGATGGAGTATCATCAACTGCTGCAGACTTCTGCGGCAGAAATTCTCTTTTAGTCAGAACATCTGGAGTATATTGTTGGAAAGGGGTAGTAGGGAGATTCCTACCAAGAAAATATGATTTACGGCCATCCCTTTCAACTTCATATGAGTCATGTTCCCTTGGGAGAGAAAACATTCCTAAGTGGGGATTCTTTCTGTATTTTCGAAGTTTTTCTATATTCTTGCGGCAGGCTGGGCAATCAGTATGCTGACCTCTATGTTCTGTGTCTTGCAGACCAGTAAAAGATTCAGAAGGATTCTGATCAGGAGCAGAAGGAGTAGGAGATAGTCTTCTGTCAACAAAAGTAGAGGAAGTAGAAGCAGATCAAGAGAACGTGGGATTTGCAACAGCTAAAGAAAATCTAGGAAAAGGAGTAATGTTAGGCATCCGGAATGAACTATTCTGTCTGTAAAAAGTTATTGGTTGATTTTTAAGTGATGCTTGGAGTGCTTCAGCATTTCGGAGTTCATCATACTTGCATTCCCATTCTTGCGGATACTGAATACCTCTCCAATCAAAGAGAACAGGTTGTGCTTTCCGAGAGATGTCTTTTTCCACCACGTTGAGCAGGCGCGGGGTATTATGGATAGGGGATTGCAATGGAGGCAGGGTATCATTTCCGAAACGAACTATGACAGCAGCTTTTAATTGGATAATCCGGGAGCCATCCATCATGGAAAAGCCTTGGGGAAGGACATAGGATTTTAGAAGATCATAAATATGAGGGTCAAATACACTGACACTAAACTTCGGATATATAGTTCCGAATGCGGGACCATCATGCAAGGGAGAAGCAAACCCACCAATAATGGCATCAGCAAAATGCCTATGGCGTGTATCAACTGCGACACAAAGGGAGGAAACATTGAGAAAAGGGCGAACAAGGGGATTAAGACCTAAACGTATAGCACCAAGGTACACATACTTATAACCTTGCTTACGAGCCCAATCTATCTGAGATCGGTCAAGTAAGTTGATATGAACGGGGTTATCTGCATCGCTAAAAGCAATGTCAACTGAGGAAACACGAAAGTGTTGTGCAGCAATATATTCCCAGAGCTTAAGTTTATAAATTTCTTTCGGAAGCAGAGGAGGTAATTTCCATTCAGCAGAAGGGTTAGATTCATCTATATGGATTATCCTGGAATCAGGATCAGTAGTACTGCATTGAGAAAAGGAAGAACGGCGCTCTGCCAAACTGACAGAACCATCTTCAGCCTGCTGGCAGTCTAGACGGGTGTGAGCTACATTGTCCATCGTTGGGTCCATCTGAAAAAGAACTAAGTCTCACTAGTGGCTGGATCTAAACAGGGACTTACTCAGGCACTCTCTCTCTTCGGCCTTCACTGCCCTCTATCAACAACCTCTCTTTTAGTCCTTTGGAACACCACCAATCACTCAACAAGATAACTTGTCTACTGAACAATGCAAAAGTGTCCACAACTAACCAACAAAACAAAGACAGTATGTAAGCTTAACAAGCACTTACAATGATTGCTTCTCAAAATGTCTGCAGAATGTTTGGAACGCTAAATCACGATCCCAAACCATTTGCTGATAGTTCTCATAACAATCCAAATCACTCTCAGGATGAACCATTAACCAAAGTAGAAACTTCTCTGCATGTGCTGGACGATCAATCCATAAAACCATATTGCACACATATGCCATGCCTTTGTGGTTAATAAACATTCAGAACAAAAAAGAGGTAAGCCCAGATTAGTGGTTAATTTCAAGCCACTAAACGCTGTTCTTCAAAAAGTCAGGTATCCACTGCCTGATAAACAAAGCTTATTGTAGCGCATCACTGGATGCTCTATCTTTAGTAAGTTTGATCTTAAATATGGTTTCTACCAGATTGGTATAGAAGCTAAAGATAGCTTTAAGACATCTTTTTCAGTGCCTAATGGGTTATACCAGTGGAGAGTTCTTCCCTTTGGCATTAATAATGCTCCATCAGAATTTCAAAAGAGGATGGAGGATATCTTTAGAGACTATCCATGGATTTTGGTATATATTGATGATATACTAATCTGCTCGCATAGTCTGCAGGAACACTTGAAACATCTGCAGATATTTTATGATTTAGTATACAAGCATGGATTGGTTCTCTCTGAGCCAAAGATGGAGATTGGGAAGACCAAGATAGAATTTCTCGGCTTAAAGATTAACAAAGGAACTGTTGTGTTACAGAACCATGTTCTCCAAAGCTTTAAAAAAATTCCAGATCAAATTATGGAGAAAACACAGCTTCAAAAGTTCCTTGGTTCTTTGAATTACATCAGACCATTCTATAAAGGCCAGGCTGAAGATATCCATGTACTTCAGCAAAGACTCAAGAAGAATCCGCCTAGTTGGTCTAAAGAGATGACTAGCGCATTAAAGAAAAAGTATGGCTATTGCCAGCCCTAACTATGGTGTGAATAAAACAATTTGTAAATACTTTTATATATTTAATTTGTATTAATATATGTTTTAACTCTAGCTTCTGTAAATAACATTTTAATATATATATACAGACACACACACGTTGTAAATAATATCTTGTAAATCATTTTTAATACATATTTTGTAAATAATACTTTGATTAATTTTGTAATAAATCTTATTAGTTGTAACTTATGTTGTGTATTTTGTTTAATTTATAATATGTATATAAATTCTTATACTATGTAGTTTATTCTAAATAGATTTGTGTTTTGTTATTTGTATTTTTACTTTATTAATATAAAAGATAGATTTTGAGCATAGTTACACTTAGAGTTTTTTTTAGATCATTTACATTTAGTTTGATTTCCCTTTGTTGTGTTTATTCTTCTTGGCCTAGTTTTAAATTTTGTAATATAGAACCTTGCTCTAGTTTTCCATTTTTAGTATTTGTTTATATTAATTTTTCGTATTTTAGTTTTCTCACATCTTAAATTTTCCAAATAGCTTTAAACCACCAACGGATAGATTAATAACCTAACATATGAAATATGGTCACTTCATGAAGAGTTTCTTCCCTAGGTGTCGAGTTATTCCCATTTATCTGTTTTGATTAAGTGTGTTTGTCGGCATTAGGTTAGGCTAGATTAGGATAGTCTAAGCTTCGGTCCTTCACACACAGTGCTTGTGCCTCAAAGCTTACGAGCCCAGGTTGACAATTAAATCTCGAAATAGATAGAATATATTTTACTCGACACTCGGCTAGAACTTTCTTCTACCATACTTCTCTTACACTTGGAATCCTACACTTTCTCCCTCTATCACCACTTCAAAGTTGTGATCTTCTGCTAAAACAATTTATCAGTTGTTGCTACCTGCACATTTGACAATATTAAATATAAAGACCAATTACCTGTCAGATCTCAATAGACCTACTTCTCTAAGAACTTTGAGTTATTTGCATTCAATTTCAAAATTCCTTTTTCTGTCAAACCTTCAAGGCCACTTCAAATAATTATGTCCAGCTGTAGTCCTTGGATGAAGTACTTGTGTCCCCTTTTCTGAATTCTTTTCTACAGAACTCCCGTAGAGTCTTTGCATGTCTTCTCCTTCACTGTTCAGAAACTTCAATCTAGCTTACTCTTACCAAGAGTATCTTGTTCTAATTGAACACCACACATAACCTCTACTTGCAACTACTTTTCTCCACTTTCTACCTGCAAAATATTTCTTCCTTCTCTAATACCAATGATGCAGGTCTAGAACCCTAGGCCTGCAATATTTCTATTCCTCTGAAATTGTTTCCACATAGTTCTCATCGGGTTCAAACCCTCTTTGAGACTCTCTTCCATTTTCCAGTATTAAAATTATTAGGATTGAGCTACCTAAATTTCTAGTAGCAAAGCTACAAGAATTTGCCTCTCTCGGTCTTCAACCACATAGTTCATCCGCCTCATTTATTCAATAATATCCCAACACTTCATGTTCATAGCATTCAATGGAATATGTCCAATACAACAAACACAAAGAAAATGTTTATAACTCAAAATAAGTTTCAATGATTACCACTTTCCAAAACCATATTCCAAATATGCCACAGGAATCTTTCTACAACAAGCATACCCTACTCCGGTTGAATCATCACAATCTTATTTTCTACAAAGGTTTGTTTTCTTTTTGTTTTAATCAAACACTGACTTCATATATATATTGGAGTGATTCACATTCGGATGATCTACCTATTAACATAATCATGCTAATCCAACATGGTTCATAATTATACAAATATGTGATCTCAATTCTCCTTTAGATTTTAACCAGCATAAGATTAGATTTGAGCATCTAAATATTCATCATGCTCACCCAAATGTGAATAATAGAATATAAAGCACTCGCTCTCTCTCGTTCCACTGACTCTCTCTCATGAAATAATCGCTCACATTATTCCTTTAACTCAATTTATCACCATAGCATGGCATTACTCTAAGATTAATTCATAGCATATTAAGCTATCACAAATTGTTTACAATTCCCAGAAAATGGATTTCTCAACGCACCGATTCCTACTTGCTTGAATTATTAACATGAACTCACTTACCGGTTGGATGCATTCTTCATCATTCTTAATGAACAAGGATTTTAAACAGATCGTTACATCCATAGGCTTCAATATTTCTTTTCTTCAACCCTTCCTAGCTTAGTCTCGATTCAGTATTTCATTTTAACACAACCCAAATCCTTTCACACGAACCGTTCTATCTCGCGCCTGAACACTAACACATAAAATCTTGATTTCCCATATTGAATCCTTGTTTCATTAACAAGATACAAAGACATTCTATGGCATATATTACATCAACACAACCCAACTGCTTCTCCTTTATTAATCAATTCTTCTATCAATTGTTTCAAAGGGTTTTACCCTATCCTTTTAGAACTAGAATTTCACACTCTGAGCTTCTACCCTAGTCTCTTCTCCCTTAACAATCCTTTTAGAACTAGAATTTCACACTCGGAGCTTCTACCCTAGTCTCTTCTCCCTTAACAAAACCAACCAGCAATCTAATCAAATATAAATTTATCTACCATTAGGGTTAGACACATTCAAACATAGATTTACTACATAAACCAATATTCATCCATGATTCAGTATTCACAAATATGCATAACAACATACAGAGATTATGAATCTTCTTTTCATTAACAAAATCAAACTATACGAGTTTAAATCAAACCCTGATCTACTTCTGATATTTCTACTCATCTACCATGGCCTCATCTAATCTTCTTCGCCATGTCTCTCACAAATTCTTGTAGGCTTACATTGATATAATTGAAACCTTAACTTCCAACGCATTAAAACTACTCCCCAAAAATCTACAATCAAACCTAATAATAAAACTCAAGCTTATATAAACCAAGGATTCATTCCTAACTCTATGGCTCGTGATTTTGACACCTCATCACTTTAGATACTTCTAAACTAACTTTATGAGTTCTAGTATTTTCAATATTTTTACATAAACCCACTCCTTTGGGAAATGTTTGCTTAACACTTTGAAGATTTTCATGAGAGCAAGATGCTCTTGCATCATGATTCATGACCGATTGAGATAACCCCTATATCTTTTTAAAGAGTTATATATGAGGGAGATTCAATTCATTCATTTATTGGGATATGTATCTAGCAAGTCATGACTTGATAATAGTAGTGTATTTAATCCATGACGGTGGAGTGTGTAACTAATTCAATGATACTAATACTACCAATTGCCCCAGAAGGTGCAAAAATATGTCGATAGATTCGATATTGTAAAAGCACCATATTGAAAATAAAAGCTCATTGGTTTTCTCAAAAATGAATAATGATTTAAACTAACTTAAAGTGGACAATGTATGAATATCGTATAGCTATAAAAAGTTGATAGAATGTACTGATTTTTTATTGTTCTTTTTTAAATCAAGGAAATTGATAGATAAGTTGTAACAATAACTTACAGCTTCTGTTCCTCAATTTATTTGTTAAATCTCATGTGATATCACTTTCATTTTTGTGCAAGTTGTGACATGATAATCCCAAATCTGAGTCAAATGACGATTCCCTCTGATGAATAAAGCCCAAATTTGAAAGATTGACCTCAAATTTATCTCCTTCTTCATATAAAGTTGTATCCAGTTCATCTTGGTCAGGTATTTTTCCATTAGGAAAAATGGAAATTTCTCCAAGATCTATTCCAATAGAATTGGAGTCCTCTATTTCATATCTCAATGGAACACCCATAACAATCATGTCACTCGCATTGGATTTCAATGACAAGTTATGACCTGTCCATTCTATAAAAGGGCTAAGTCGAACATCTTGAGCCAGTCTATTACCTAACAAATTAACAATGACAGAAATTGGATGACTTCCATTATCACTGAATACTGGCCTTTCAAACACATAACTACGTTTTGAGGGTCGAGGGGAATCAGACAAGCCACTTTTACCATAGTGACGAGGAATGGAGGGCATCTCTTGAACCAAAGTAGGTGTAATTTTCAAACTGTCCTCTAGTAAATCGATCTTGCCAGAGAAGATCTTTTTGCATTGGGATGCTCCCATCTCTTGAGGTGTAGATGTTGCGTTAATGACTAAGGTTATATCTATTGGTATGGTATCCATGCTCTTTCTGTTTTCAAATGGCCTTAAAACAGATGGCACTTCTCTTTCAGCACCTTCTTCAACCAGACAAAAGTTATCCTTAAGTTGATTCTTAAATTCCATTGGGTGTTTTTCTTCTCTAAGATTTAGTTGAGTACCAACGGTAGTATGTGAGATTCCATGATGTTGGAAATTTTCAGTTGCATTCGGGATCTCCTGCTTCTGGGCAGTATCAACCAAATTTGAGGCCTTTAGTTGTTCAGCATCACAACTGTCAGCACTTCTTCCTTTGGAGCTGGCTCTCCTACAGATATTTCAAAATTTTCCAATGTGTCTTCCTCTTGAGTAGTCTTATGATCAATATCTTTTGAGCCTCCGTGTGACATCCACAACCAAGTTCCAAGTACACATATTTCACCTCTGATTTCTTCATGGTTCCTTATGTGCACCCAATATCATCTCTTTGAGCATTATCCTTGATTTGTGAATGGTTCAATACTGGTGATAAGTGATCTTCATTTTGAAATTGTCTCATTGCAAGAGATAACTTGGCTTCAACTTGAGAATCAGCAACAACAAGAGATGACTTGTTTCGAATATGTGATTTGGTCATCACTGGTGATGCTGATAATTGATCTTCAATTCCAAATGCAGTCAGCAAGCAAGATGACTTACCTCCAAGTTGTGGTTTAGTCACTGCAGCAAATGGAAATAGCTCTGGTAACTGATCTTCAATTCTAAATTCAATCATCAAGGGACATGACTTACCTCCAATATGCGGCTTAGTCGCTACAACAAATGAAAATATCTCCATCACATCCTTAGGTTTTTCAGAGACCTCAAGCCCAATGTCACCCTTGGCGCTGGCATTCCACTGTGTTCCCTGAGGCTTCTTGGTTATCGCAGCACTTCTCTTATGAATATCATTCTTTTCACTGAGAAGAACATGGCACTAATTCTCCCTTGAGTGTGTAATTATTCCCACAAATGGTGACACCACATTTTTATTTTTCTCCTTAACCCCTCTCCTTCTTGGCCCTGTTAAATTTCCATATGCTTAGCTAAGACATTGGTATTTCATTTCATTTTCATAACAAAAGCATATAAACATGATCACTAAAAGATAGACAAGCACAACCATACAAAAGGAACACAAAGATTTATCTTGGGAAAACCCTAAAGGGAAAAACCCAGCAAAAGCTTCCTCAATATAGATGCCCCAAAAAGATAAAAGACAAAACCAGCAAGGAGATCAAAGCTTGATCCTCCTCCTTCTCCAGCTACTTCTCTTCTCCACTAATGCGCTACACAAGTGAGAGTGTGTGTGTCACAAATGAGGAGCACTACACCTCTATTTATATTCATCAGTTTACTTAAGTTAACTCATTTGACATGTAGGCTCGAGTTACACATGTAGGTTTAAGTAACCACACTGGGGTGCTGATGACCCACCTTTACAATTAGAGGGGACTACCTCATGACTCTTATTAGTTCTTCCGATTAGGAGCATCGGGGTACAATGTAATACAAGTGGTTCTCCCGGTAGGACCATCGGGGGCCACAAAAAAGATACATTTAAAGAATATTCTTCGAAGTTACAATATTTCAACACTCCCCCTTAATGAGAAGGGTATTCTACAGCAACATCAACAACAACAAGAGTAGAGATAGGGGACATCATCAAAATCAACAGGGTAACACATCTATAAATCATTGGAATCTTTTCAACATCATGTAGTCTTCATCTTCAATCTTCAGTCTTCATCATCAGCAACATCTTCAGTCTTTGATCCACAACATCTTCAGCATTTTGATCTTTCAATTAGCAACGACATCTTCAGCACTTGGACCTTTCGATCAGCAACAACATCTTCAGCATTTTGACCTTTCGATCAGCAACATCTTCAACAATTTGACTTTTCGATCAGCAACAACATCTTCAGCACCTTGAGCTTTCGATCAGCAGCAACATCTTCAGTACTTTGACCTCTCGATCAACAATATCATCATCAACACTTTGCCCTTTCTATCAACAACAACATCATCATCATCATATTCTGATCTGTCTATCATAATCATCGTCACATTCTGATCTTTCGATCAGAAACATCATCATCATACTCTGATCTTTCGATCAGAAACATCATAACCATAGTGCGTCATCATCATACTCTGATCTTTTAGATCAGTACGTCATCATCATCATACTCTGATCTTTCGATCAGTATGCCATCATCATCATACTCTGATCTTTCGATCAGTACATCATCATCATCATACTCTGATATTTCGATCAGTATGGCATCATCATCATCAGCAACAACCTGCAATCCACAACTCAAAGACAAAGTCTTTGGATCACTTTTGGACTTAAAGTCCAGGGATGATACAATCCCACCACATTCTCGACAACTGAAGTTACCGGATTGATTACGGGAGAATCAGTCCCTATCACTTTAGGACTATGTCCAAGGATGATGCAATCCTACCACATTCTCGAGGACTGAAGCCACCAGATTGATTACGGGAGAATCAGTCCCTATCACTTTAGGACTATGTCCAAGGATGATGCAATCCTACCACATTCTCGAGGACCGAAGACACCGGATTGATTACGGGAGAATCAGTCCCTATCATTTTAGGACTATGTCCAAGGATGATGCAATCCTACCACATTCTCGAGGACCAAAGCCACTGGATTGATTACGGGAGAATCAGTCCCTATCACTTTAGGATGATGTCCAAGGATGATGCAATCCTACCACATTCTCGAGGACCGAGGTCACCATATCTATTATGGACAGATGTCCCGGGATGATACAATCCCTCTTCATTCTCGAATATGGAGGTCTCCGGATCACTTTAGGGCAAGTTCCCAGGGATGATACAATCCCACCACGTTCTCGAGGACCAAGGTCACCGGATCTATTGTGGACAGATGTCCCGGGATGATACAATCCCTCTTCATTCTCGAAGACCGAGGTCTCCGGATCACTTTAGGGCAAGTGCCCAGGGATGATACAATCCCACTGCAACATCACTACTCCCCCTTTCGGGGAAGATCTTTTCGAACCACACCAAGCTTGTCTCAAAAGTGTTCGAACTCTACTCGAGGCAGAGGCTTCGTCAGTACATCATCATCCAAACCATCATCATCTACATCTTTAGTATGTGAACAATGAACTATCACCATCTATATCTCCAGTATGTGAATACTGAAAGCATCATCATCTATATCTTCAGTATAGAAATACTAAATCACCATCATCTGTATCTACAGTATGTAAATACTGAAATATCATCTATATATTCAGTATGGGAATACTGAAATCATCATCATCTATATCTTCAGTATGGGAATACTGAAACATCATCATCTCTATATTCAGTATAGAAATACTGAATCGCCATCATATGCATCTACAGTATCATCATCTGCATCTTATCTTGTATGTAGAAATACCGGATTTCTACGTGTTACATCAGAACACAAGGTTCTTTGTCATCACAACTATGTTTATCACATAGAATCATTGTAGTGTCCATCTTCAGGTCAAAGAGACCTGATATTAGCTTCTGAATCCATATGGCTTCACAACTTAGTAGAGCAATCTATTATGTATTCTGCTTCAACCATGCTAAGACAAACACTGGATTGTTTCCTGCTAAACCATGAACTCATAGCAGACCTCAAACAAAAGCATCTACCTGATGTGCTTTTCCTGTCTGAGATACTTCCAGCCCAATTTGCATCTGTGTAGCCATACAATCTATACTCATGGCG
>LPNX010562712.1:0-86099 GCA_001517045.1 Pseudotsuga menziesii | reverse complement strand
AAATAGCAAAGGATTAGATCTTACCGATTTGAGGTGTCTGTCTTGGTTCCGAAGCTCGTTGATCTAGGGTTTGTCACAGAAACCCTAATTTTCAAAAATTGAAATATTTCAGATCTGATTGGATATACATATAGATATCTTCAAATGGAGCTTTCCAATGTACTCCTTTTCTGAAAACAGTGGAGGGAAGCTCCCGGAACAGGAAGCCCTAGATTTCCAATTTCTTCTGCAGAAATGCCTATTACTGTTTCTATCATATATCCGAAATTACTGATCCTATGTGTCTGAAATTTCATACAGAGATAACCTCACATGTCCCTGATCCAACACCATAGGTTTCATCAGAATTGGTTGTACTATTTTGGATTTATGATCCTTTTCCCAAGGTGACCTGTTGCAGGACTGTTCAGAACAGCGAAGTTGTATGGCATGCCACGTGTCACTGGTTCATATTCTGAGTCTGATATTTGGACCACTAAAATTCAATTCCGTTCCCTTTCCAGGAAATCTTTAAGAATTCCATTTGGACCTCTGTAGCCCAATATATTGTAGTTCTCCCCATGTGTCTTGTTTAGAGATGAATTCTGGAAGAGGCTGGAACCCTAACTTGGAGGGATAATATCTCCCAGAATATAGTGAATCTGAGGCGTAAATTTAAACACAGTGTACATCAGGATGTGGTGTTCTTCCCTTACAATTTTCATCCCCTTATCCTTCGCCAATCTCGAGATATAGTAAATGTACCAAAAATTAGTCGTTTTAGTACTTAGGGTTTTTCTAGCTAGGGGTCATACTAGGGTTTGACTTTCCCAGAGTTTCACCCAACCAAATTTCTTGATCCAGGTCTCTAAACTTCGGTTTTGATGAGGAGAAAAATCCTATGCTGGTCTCACTCAAAAATTCCTCACTCAAAAATTCCTCTTCTGTAGAAAGCCCTAATTTCCACATCGAAAACTGAAAATGCTCGGAATCGAATTCCGCTTCGACAAAAAGATGTGCCCTTCAATGGAGAGTCAGCCTAGCATACTTTTTCCGATGGATTGTGGAGAGAGACCCAAAAAGTAAGAAGCCCTAGCTTCTGTAGTTGCATAATGTCTTCTTCTCAGGTTTGCTCTGATTCCATGTTAAATTTCCATATGCTTAGCTAAGACATTAGTATTTCATTTCATTTTCATAACAAAAGCATATAAACAGGATCACTGAAAGATAGACAAGCACAAACATACAAAAGGAACACAAATATTTATCCTAGGAAAACCCTAAAGGGAAAAACCCAGCAAAAGCTTCCTCAATATAGATGCCCCAAAAAGATAAAAGATAAAACCAGCAAGGAGATCAAAGCCCGATCCTCCTCCTTCTCCAGCTACTTCTCTTCTCCACTAATGAGCTACACAAGTGAGAGTGTGTGTGTCACAAATGAGGAGCACTAAACCTCTATTTATATTCCTCCGTTTACTTAAGTTAACTCATTTGACATGTAGGCTCAAGTTAAATCATGTAGGCTTGAGTTACACATGTAGGTTCAAGTAACCACACTGGGGTGCTGATGACCCACCTTTACAATTAGAGGGTTAAATCATGTAGGCTCGAGTTACACATGTAGACTCAAGTAACCACACTGGGGTGTTGATGACCCACCTTTACAATTAGAGGGGACTACCTCATGACTCTTATTAGTTCTTTCGATTAGGAGCATTGGGGTACAATGTAATACAAGTGGTTCTCCCGGTAGGACCATCGGGGGACACAAAAAAGATACATATAGAATATTCTTCGAAGTTACAATATTTCAACAGGCCCACCCCTAGTCCCTTTCTCTACACCCTTAACATTTTATACCTGTAACCCAACGTTTTCTTCATTTTTGTTCAATTGGGAATCAAACAAGCCATGTTTCCCTTCATTTCCTCCATGCGTTATATCAACCAAGTGCCATCTCCCCTCATTTTTGCCATTTTTGGCATCTCCAAATCCCTGTTCCTCCCCCTTCTCCTCTTAGGCATCCTTAACTAGCCCTTTTCCTTGATCTCCTTCATTTTCCCAGGCAACTACAAAACTGATTTCCTCAACTCTTGGTTTCTTAGCGACAACAACCTCGGGACATGAAGGGATATCAACAGAGGACGAAGCCCTCTTTCGCTTGCAGGAAAAAAAAAACGATAGAGCTCAGAAAAACGCTCTTGTTATGAAAGATATGAGACAACCATAAACCCCACAAAGGAATTACAAACCAAACAGTTAATTCTAGAACTCCATAGACTAAAATATAATTTGCAATACAATTGAACTTGAATTCACATACCTCTAATGTTGTTAAGAGAATCCTAGTGATGGACCCCTATCCCACCTGACCCGATTCTAAATGCACTGTAAGAAGACCGCCTGCAGGACAAAATGGGTATTTCTCCTCTCTTCTCGTTGATAGATAACCACGGCGGAGGGTCCAAACCCTTGAGGAATACATTGGACAACAATGCATCATCAAACAATCGTTGATGGGATTTGAACTCAAGAGATACTTCATTCTTGAGGTCGAAAATACATTGTAAAGCTAGTTCCTCCACTGTTAACTAATCCATTACAATCGATTGATTCCCACTTCTATAGGCAACAATACAATACAGATTCAAAGAGAGACCATACCAGCCCTCACCTGCATCCCTCCTCTGTCATTTCCGCGTTATCTCTGGTTCTAGGTAAACAGAATTGTTGAAACCCCCTCACTGTCGTCATCAACATTGCGACCGAACCGCTTCTACCTCCTGGGCGGTGCTTCTCAGACCCCATGAAAACACCATCCGCTTCTCCCTCCTACGGGGTGTTTCTCAAACCCGTGAAAACCCCATGCTCCCACAACCCGCTTGTCCATGATTTGTAATAAAATAAACCTCTATATATTGGTATATTTATATAATAAATAAAATAAACCCTTAATAGACCCCAATATAATGTTTTGGGTTTTTATATGAACAGACGTGATATAGTATTGGTCCGTCAATGACGCCCCATGCTGACAAGATAAAGGATGGTACTATGGCAGTGTAAAATGGATTAAAAATGTGGAACTGAATAACAATATTTTTGTGATAAACCATATTGGATTTGAGAATTTGTTGAAAAAAAGGTATTAGTGAAGTTGAGGTGAGGTCCTAATGATAAAAGAGAGAAACATACCATTGATTGTTTAAACATAACAAGAATACTTCGAAGAGGAAATCTATATGCAGATAAAACCATATAATTTGTCAATCCATGTAAATTATCATCACTTATAAGTTCAAATAGGGAGATATGAGAAATATAATACTAGAATGTTTAGGCTTAGTTTGCAAATAATAGCAAATTGAGGATGAGAGGCATTTGATTTTATGTTTTTTCTATATATGAACAAGTAAGACATAAACACTAATTGGGCACAAAGACATATACAATCAATTATGCATGAATATTTGAGTTATTTACATAGCTTGTTGAGTTTCTGAACAAAACAAATAGGTAGTTGTATTAAATTTTTTTAGAACACCACCCAAACATAAGTATATTGCAAGTTCATAGATCCTTGATATAAAACCTCAAATATTAATCAATGGAGAGTGGTAGGGTATTTATGTCATACATAATTTGGCTGAGAATGGATTGGATTTGATTGAGAAGGGATTATATTTTTTAAATAACGTAATTTTTTGTGATTGAATTTTTTGTGTATAGGAGATCCATGTAAATTTATAACAAAATGGATTTTAAAAATAAATACCCATGAACTAAAAACATATAATCATAATCATAATGAACAACCATACTAATGTAAATTAGGGGTCTATAAGCTACGTTTCCTCCACTATCCCACCATAATTCAACTTTAAAAAAAATGGAAACCTTGA
This sequence comes from Pseudotsuga menziesii, assembly GCA_001517045.1. Classification (NCBI taxonomy): domain Eukaryota; kingdom Viridiplantae; phylum Streptophyta; class Pinopsida; order Pinales; family Pinaceae; genus Pseudotsuga; species Pseudotsuga menziesii. The sequence goes on along the minus strand of LPNX010562712.1, from coordinate 82,218 downwards.
GAGGATGTATATGTTAAGTTTTCTTAATTGCTTAGATGATACATTAGAACAATTTTCACTAGCAGGATCATTGAAAGAAAAACAAGCACAGAAACACAAGGAACACAAATATTTTTCCTCAGGGAAACCACAAGGGAGAAAGCCCCGCAAAACTTCCTCAGTATAGAACTCAACCAGAGCAGTGTAAAACCCAGACAACTGCTTCTCTCTTCTTTCTGGCACACTTGTTCTTCTCTCTCTTGTAAACTTTCTTAAGTGAGTGTGTACAAATGAAAGGGAGCACCTCCCTATTTATATTTGTCCCTTGACTTGACATAGGACCTAAAAGGGACGACTTATCTAACTGACAAGGACGACTTGTGTAGCAAGACATTAAAAATAACATTTATTATAAAGACACTTGGGTACTATTGACCTTACTTACATACGAAGGTTTACATTGATTCTTTCAATGACTCTTACATGACCAAACTAATATCCTGATGGAGGAATACAATCAATATATATGGAATATCTTCTGAAAGTAAAATACTTTAACACTCCCTCTTAACTAGGAAGGTGTTCAACCAAGGTAGCAACTACTACCCCAACTGTACATCTGACTGGTGAGTCTCTATATGTCATAGGAATTTTTGGAACACTATCATACATATTCATTACCAATATTAGATGGATCGTCTTCTACAACCTCAGTATGTAAATATTAAATCATCCTCTATGTGTACTAGATCATCTTCTGCCACATCAATATGTCGATACTAAATCATCTTCTATGTGTACTATGTCATCTTCCACAACATCAGTATGTGAATACTTAATCATCTTCTGCCAAATCAGTATGTGAATACTGAAATGTCATATGCAACATCAGTATGTAAATACTAAAACAATAACAAAATCATTAGCATGTTAGTGCTAAAACAACATCATCAATAAATGCTAGATCATCATCTGCATCACCAGCATAGAGATATTGGAACATCATCATCAACATAAAAATGTTGAAACAACATCATCATCATTTGTATAGAAATACTGAAACAAACTCATCAACAGTCATCACAACAATCATCAATATGAAAAATATTGAACCTTCTACATCAATATAGCAATATTGAAACTATCTCAACAATCATTAGTATGAAAATACTAAAACTGCTACATCAGTATAGGAATACTGAAACTATGTCAGTGATCATCTCAACAATCATCAATATGACAATATTGAACCTGCTACATCAGTATAGGAATAATGAAACTACATCTTTCCCACTAACTATATCGAAGTAGTATCTTGATGAGCTCTCTGGTAGATCCATCCAGGAATTTTGTCTAAATTACTAACCCTTTTGAGTCAACAAGCCTAGTTAGACATGTGAATCTTCCTAGGGACCAGTAAGCCTTGTCCTGTCTTACTAACCCACTTGGGTTAATCTGGTTTATCCAAACATACTAATCTCCCTAGGATCAACAGGATTCATCTAAATTACTAACCCTTTCAAGTAAACAAGAATAGGCAGACTTACCCTACTCTAGGTTGAGCTACCACCACTGCATCCTTATACCATCTACCATCACTCCCTTTCTTAAGAGAGTTCATTTTGTACTGCGCCAATATTTTCTCGAAATCATTCAAACTTTACACGAGATAGAGGCTTATTCAACAAATCTGCCACTTGTTCCTCTATAAAAACATACTTGAGCTTTACAGCTCCCTTCTGAACCATATCCCGGATGTAATGATATCTAACTTCGATATGTTTTATTTTGTCATGAAATATCGGGTTTTATGTCATCTTAATACAACTTTGATTATCACAAAGGATATCAGTAACATCTATATCTGCATCAAATAAACCTGCAAACATATTGTGAAGACATACTACTTCACTGCAAGCTAAACATGCTGCAATGTATTCAGCTTCCACCATGTTAAGTGCAATATTGGTTTGCTTTCTACTGAACAATGATATCATGCCTGATCCCAAACTAAAACAAAATCCTAAAGTGTTCTTTCTATCTTCGGCACTTATTTCCCAATCTTAATCTGTAAATCCATGTAATCCGGTCTCGTCATCTGATACATATCTGAGACCATAGTCTAAAGTCCCCTTTAGATATATCATCACATGTTTTGATCCAACTAGGTGAATATGTTTTGGAGTCACCATATATTGACTTAGATTGTTTACAGCAAAACATGTATATGGTCTTATATTGGTTAAGTACATCAAAGAACCAATAATTTGTTTGTATAAGGTGGAATCTACTGCTTCCGAAGTATCGTCATTCAATAAATTCAAATTTGTTGTCATCGGAGTAGTCATAGCCTTGCAATTTATCATCCCAAATCTCTTTAGGATTTCTACTACATATTTTCCTTGGTTTAGAAAAATCCCATCTGGATACTGCCATACTTCAAGACCTAGAAAATAGTGTATTATTCCAAGGTGTTTCATCTCAAATTATGCAACAAGTTGTTTCTTACATTCATTGATAGGATTATCTTCACCTCTCAAGAATAGATCATCTACATATAGTAGTAATATCATAAGTCCATCATCCTAAACTTTATAGTAGAGGTTGGAATCTGTTTTACTCTTGGTAAAGCCTAAACTCATCAAGAATCCATCGATTATTCCATACCATGCTCTAGGTGCTTGCTTTAACCCATACAATTCCTTCTTGAGTTTACATACATGAGTTTCCTGATCATCGGTCTTGAAACCTTGTGGTTGTTCGATATATACTTCTTCTTCTATCAAGTCATTTAGAAAGGTTGTATTTACATCCATCTGATGTAACTTCCACTTCATATTGGAGGCCAAGGAAAGGATGGCTCTTATTGAGGTGTACATAGCTACTAGTTCAAAGGTTCCTCATAGTCAATTCCTTCCCTCTGGGAGAATCCGCAAGCTACAAATATTTCCTTGTACTTCTCTATATTATCATCTGATGAGTGCTTTTTTTTAAGATCCCTTTCGAAGATACCATTGACTTGTCTTTTGGTATTGGTACTATTTCCCATACATCATTCTTTAAAATGGATTTGGTATTTCTCGACCATTGCATCAACCCACTCCTTCTGTTTTGTTAATTCTTCAAAACATGTTGGTTATTTATCAATGAGATCACACATCAAAGCTACATAACTAGGGTATGGATTTGGATTATTTCTTTCTCTGATGATTCCTTCTGGGACACCATCTTTTTTTGCTTCTTCAATTACTTTGTGAGCCCAGGAAGGTCTTATCTTTTGTGAGATCATTTCACTAGGGAAATTAATTAGGTCTCTGAGGTTCTGGCATATCATGATCCTCAATCATATGATCTTCTTCTTTGTTCCTAACTGGTTTAGGACCTTCTACAACTCTGGGAGTTTCATGCTCCTCTTCATATTCCTTGTCTTTCTTTTATTTTCTGAAGGTTGTATCTTCATGAAAGGTAACATCTCTGCTTAATTCAATTTAACGATATCTTGGGATATAGATTTGATAATATTTTGATTTCTCATTATATCCTATAAAAAATCCCTTCTTTCCTAAAGGATCTAACTTTGACCTTTTCTCCTTGGGAATGTGTATGTATACTAGACAACCAAATATCTTTAGGTGACTTACTTGAGGATTTTCTCCGATAAACATCTATTATGGAGTCTTGTTCCCAAAGGTACTATGGGAGATTATATTATGTGCATATACTATTGTTTTGGATGCTTCTTCCCATAATTACATAGGTAGAGCTTGATCATGTATCATAGATTTCATATCTTCCATAATAGATCTATTATTTCTTTCTGCTACACCATTTTGTTGTGGATTATAGGGAATGGTGAGATCCCTCTTAATCCCATATTCTTTGTAGTACTCATTGAATTCACTTAATGTGACCTCCATTATCTAACCTTAAGATCTCGATCCTCTTTTCATAGAGGTTTTCTACCAGGGCCTTAAACTCTTTGAACCTTTCAAACACTTCATCCTTCTTTTTCATTAAATATATCCAAGTCTTGCGGGAGTAGTCGTCAATAAAGGAAGCATAGTAAACATACTTGATTAATGAAGTAGTTTTCATTGGCCCACATATATCTGAATGAATAATATCCAGGATCACTTTTGATTTGTTGTCACTATTTGGATAAGGGTTCTTAGTATTCTTTCTTTGTGCACATCCTTTGTACACTCCTTCATGATCTATCTGAATCTTTGGTAAACCAGTCACAACCTTGCTCACAATTGGTAATTATTTGTAATGTATATGAGCAAGCCTTATGGTCCATATCTTACATGGGCTTATGGTACTAGTCATCAATGTTGAATCTGCATGTCCATTTTAATCTGTAGAGTCCTCCTTCTTCAACTCCAATTACTATTGCATCATCTATAATTTTTCCTTTTGTCCACATGAGGACTTCTCCATCCACAAAAGCGACTCTGAACCCTTTCTTATCTAAAGCTGAGATAGAAAGAAGGCTCTTCTTTAGTCCTCGGACATATAGCACATCCTTCATATTCATGGAATTTCCAGAGTCCAACTTATAGGAGGCTTCTCCCATTCCTTTTATGAGATATTGGTAGTCATATCCAAGTATTAGTTTCTGTGGGGACTCCTTTTGTACAAGACATGAGAGTGAGTCCTTGTAACCTATCTTGTGATTGGAGGAACCACTATATACTATCTAGGTGGAATTCCCTGGTGAGACTGAACTTGTGAGTGTAGAGATCAAGACATATTCTTCACAGGAGCATTCATTCTCCTTAGCTTTCTCTTCATCTTCTTAATCATTGTCTTTAGTAACATGGGCCTAAAATATTTTCTTCTTCTTGACTCATTTTGTTTTCATGGGACAATTTATATAAATGTGTCCCATCTTATGACAAGTGAAGCATTCATAATTTGAGAAGTCTTTCTTGGACTTCTTAAACCCTTAAGTCTTTATAGGAGGATGGTCAGAACTCTTTTTCTTGTTCTTGCCTTTGGTATGGACTACCAAAGCTTGATCCTCATTTTCATTTAGCTTCTCTTCTATGGCTGCTATCCTTTCTTCTCCTTGAACACATCCTTCCCATGATTGTTGGAACTTGGTTAGTCTTCTTCTTGAACAGATTCCTTCGATAAAGGATTCCCAATCTCTTGGAGTCCTTGTAACCTGTCATGTGCTTGGAGGAACCACTATCTACTAGCCAGGTGTCATTACCTGGTGAGACTGAACTTATGAGTGCAGAGATCAAGACATATTCTTCACAGGAATATTCATTCTCCTTAGCTTTCTCTTCATCTTCTTAATCATTGTCTTTAGAAACATGGGCCTGAAATCTTTTCTTCTTCTTGACTCGTTCTATTTTCATGGGACAAATTATAGAAATGTGTCCCATCTTATGACAAGTGAAGCATTCATAATTTGAGAAGTCTTTCTTGGACTTCTTAAACCCTTGAGTCTTTATAGGAGGATGGCCGTAACTCTTTCTCTTGTTCTTACCTTTGGTATGGACTGCCAAAGCTTGATCCTCATTTTCATTTAGCTTCTCTTCTATGACTGTTATTCTTTCTTCTTCTTGAACACATTCTTCCCATAACTATCGGAACTTGGTTAGTCTTCTTATTGAACAGATTCCTCTGATAAATGATTCCCAATCTCTTGGAAGACCATTCAAGGTGGTCATTACAATTTCTGCTTCTTCAACCATATCACCAATAGCTTCCAACTACTCCTTGATTTGAGCTACTCTTGTAAAATATGATTGCATGGTTTCTGACTTTTGAGCCTTTACACTTTTGAGGTGATTCCTCAAGGTCATCTTTCTATTGATGTTTCTTCCTTCAAATAGGTTAGATAGAGAATCAAACATTTCTTTTGGTGTCTCCCTTCAGGATAGTTGAGAAATCAAGTTATCTTTGATGGACTCAGCTATGATCCTCTTATCCTTGATCATATCCTTCTTGTATTTGGACTTAGATTCAACTACTTCTAGTTTTGCAACTTCCACCTTTATAAATCCATCTAGATCATTTTCTTTTAGGATGAGCATGATCTAATACTTCCATGCTCTGAAGTTTTTTCAGCACCTTTAAGCTTCTCATCTAGCTTGGTATTCTTTGTCATATTTTAACATAATGAGAACTTCAAATGGAATTAGAAGGAGTAGTACTTGCTTGATGAATACAGCTTCTAGGTGACCTTCTTCGGGATGACCTAGGGTTTGATGTAGAAACCCTAATTTTTAGTTGGGACCACTAGTGAGGAAGAGTGATGGAAAATATGTGTCTTCCCAGGGGGAGCTAGACTGTATCTTGCTTTTTCTGAGATTGATGATGGAGTCTCAGGAAAATTGAATCCCTAGTTCTCCCTGGCAACAGTGTTTGTTCCAAAACTGAAACTTCTTGGAATTCAGTTTTGTTTCCACATAAATATGCACCCTTCTGGGGTGAGTGGAGTGAGCCCTCTTTTCTGGTTGATCTATCAAGGGATTTTTTTGGAGTAATAAACCCTAGTTTTGCAATGTCTCCTTTTAGGGATGATCTGATACCATGTTAAGTTTTCTTAATTGCTTAGATGATATCTTAAAACAATTTTCACTAGTAGGATCGCTAAAAGAACAAAATGCACCAAAAAAAAGAACACAAAGATTTTCCCTAGGGAAACCATAAGGGAGAAAACCCTGCAAAACTTCCTCGGTATAGAACTCAACCAGAGCAGTGTAAAACCTAGACAACTACTTCGCTCTTCTTTTTGGCTCACTTTTTCTTCTCTCTCTTGAAAACTTTCTTGAGTGAGTGTGTACAAATGAAGGGGAGTGCCTCCCTATTTATATATTTGTCACTTGACTTTACCTAGGACATAACAAGGCCGACATGTCTAACTGACAGTGACAACTTGTCTAGCAAGACATCAAAAATAACATTTATTATAATGACACTTGGGTACTATTGACCTGACTTACATCCTAAGGTTTACATTGATTCTTTCAATGAATTTTACATGACCAAACTCATCTCCTGATGGAAGAATGAAATCAATACATCTAGAATATCTTCCGAAGTTACAATACTTTAACAGTATAGTAGAGTATAGCTCACCATGAAATCAATTTCCATTAAAAATATGTAACAAAGGAGTGGCATATAAATGAATAATATAGAAAAACTTGTTTAAAACAATAAATTCTATGAAACACCATCAACATACATCTCATGTAGCCTAATATATCAAAATGTGGTTCTTAGAAGAACATATAATCCATCAGTCATGTACATATGGATGGAAATTAGTCCATGGAACTTGTGCCAACCATGGAACTACAATATTATTTCAACTACAAATGTAGGCATCTTTATTGTCATTTCCATTGTAGATTATGGAATTATCTAACAAGATCAATAAAAACAAAATCAAAACCTCATTCAAGATTTCCTACAATTTGTTATTCCACACTATCTATGAAGCCATAAAAGCACCAAATAGTTTGAAAGAAAACATCAAAAACCCGGAGATGGTAAATCAAATTCAACAAAAATTGAATCGATACATAGAGTGAAGCAATCAAATCCATGCATTGACCTCTAATGACATGGATAAAACTAGTATATGAATGTCGGAGTGTAACATCCATCAAAATGAAAGGACGACACAAGTACACAATTCCAAAGTACAAATGGGTGAAAATCTATTGACTCAGCTGCTAAAGGACTTAATTAAGAACAATCACAAGAAATAAAGCTCAAAATTAATCAAAATAAATATGACATGTGACGGTCATTTAAATAAATGGACAAAAAAAGCTAACATAATGCATGAATTAGAAGCATACAACTATTACATTCATATTAAAAAATGCAATGGCATCATTTCCAAATTTGACTACATGTATATACTTAAACTTGAAATGCAAGACCACATCAATCACCCAATTCCATTCATGTCTTTTGATGATACTGCATCTCCACTCATGAGGAACATAGATAAAGACTTGCACTCCCTTTCCTATGACTTAAATAACATCAAAGAAATCATTACCAAGGTTGCATGTGTTGATGTATTTGTAACTTCGGAAGATATTCTGATGTATATTATCATTGTATGTTGTTGCACCCCCTTTGGGGATGTGTTTACCCCCTTTCCGGATGTCTTAATTGTGTCTAGACCTTGAGGTCAGCCATTTACAAAACAAGGTCGGACACCTCAAATCGGTAAGATATAAATCTTTGCTATTTCCATTTGAGGTTCTCATTTGAAAAGATGACTCACCATACTCAGCTTGAGGACAAGTTTGGAGGGGTCGATAACTTCTGAGCATGGAAGTACATAATCCCTTTGATACTTGAAGAAAATGACTTGGATCAAGTTATCACTAAAGAAGTTCCAAAACCAGAGGTAGATGAGGCTAAGGATACTCATAAGAGAAGCATGGATAAGGCTAAGAGAATCATTGCAGATTCTATTAAGGATCACCTCATCCCCCATGTGTATGCATTCAAGACACTAAAGGAAGTGTATGAATATTTGACAAATATGCTCAAAGGAAAGAACATCGGCTGGAAGATGAATTTGAGGAACCAGCTGAAGAATGTGAAGATACAAAACTCCGAGACTATACAGTCTTACTTCACAAGGGTTGCTCAAATCAAAGAGAAACTTGAAGTGGTTGAAGAGAATGTCAAAGAAGGAGAAATTGTAATGACTACCTTGAATGGTCTCCCTAGATCATGGGACTCATTCATTCAAGGGATTTTTGAAATAAGGAGGTTGATATATTTCAACAGACTCCAAGAAGAATGTGCACAAGAAGAATCTCAACTCGTGACAAGAAAAGAGAATATGGGAGAAACTGAAGAATAATCTCTCACAATTCACACCAGGAAGAACTGCAAGAAGAAGGAGAAGAAGGAAACCTTTCATTACAGCAAGAAGAAGGACAAGAAACCGAAGAATACCAAGAGCGATAGTTCAAATGTTCCATGCTACACTTGTGATGAAAAAGGACATTTTGTAAGAGATTGTCCCATCAGGAAAAGGAGACACCATGTTCATATTTCCAAATATGATGAACCAACAAACAAAAGATTCATACGAGAGAAGGATGATTCGGATGAAGAGTATGTGCTAACTGCAGCACTTACGGGCACTCTCTCACATGAAGAGTAGTGATTGGAATCATTCATGAATATGTCTGAACATGAGTCACCACACAAGGTGAAACTTGGGGATGATAAAAGAGAGTGGAGAAGCTTCATACAAGCTTGACTCCAGGAAATCTTTAAAGATGCATGATGTGATATATGTTCCAAGATTGAAGAAGAATCTTCTATCCATCTATGCACTAGATGCAAAGGGAATTAGGTTTGATTTTGTTGGTGGCCAAGTTTTGATGTGGCCCGGAGGAAAGACAATAGAGGATTCAACAGTTATTGGAGAAGAAGATGAAGGCTTGTACAAGCTAAAGGGACAGCATGAACAAGCACTGGTTCATGAGTCAATTGAACCAAGCGAACTATGGCACAGAAGGCTTGCACATGTGCACTACAGAGCACTACCGATGGAAAGAAAAGTAGTCTCGGTATTTCTAGAGATCCAGGAAAAGCATGAAGGCATTTGCAAAGGATGTGCACAAGGAAATAATTCAAAGAAGACATTTCCTAGCATTGAGATCAAGGCTAAAGGAATACTGGAGATAGTATGATCAAATGTATGTGGACCCATGTCTTCTAGATCATTAAGCGGGTATGTGTACTATGTTTCCTTTATAGATGATCTCTCACGTAAGAATTGGATATATTTATTGAAAGGGAAAAGTGAAGTTTTCAGTAAGTTAAAGGAATATAAAGCCTTGGTCAAGAACCAGACTAATAGGAAGATCAAGGTTCTACGGTTAGATAACGGCGGATAATTCACATCATATAAGTTCAAGTAACTTTGCATAGAGTCTGATATTAAGAGGTATTTGAGCACTCCATACAATCCTCAGCAGAACGAGGTTACGAAAAGAAAGAATCGAACCATCATGGAAGCAGCAAGAGCTATGTTGCATGACCAGGATATTATTATGCACCTTTGGGTGAAGGCAGAAAGAACAGTTGTGTATGTACAGAACCATACTCCTCATTGAGTACTTGACAACAAGACTCCTAAAGAGGCTTTCTCAGGAGATAAACCAGAATTCATCCATCTGAGAACATTTGGTTTCCCGATGTACATACATATCCCCAAGGAGAAAAGGACCAATCTCAATCCTTCTGGGAGGAAGAGTATATTCATAGAATACAATGATACATCAAAGGCCTACTGAATATAATTCCCAAGATTCAAGAATATCGACATCAATAGAGATGTAACCTTTGATGAAGACTTGACATACTTTAGATCTAGGCGGACTCCTATCCTATAAGTCGAGGAACCTGAAGCGACGAGATTCCAAGACATGGAAATTGGAGAAGCAATTCCAGAAGACCATGAATATCACGACATGACAAAACCACAAGATATGGCAGAGACATTCCTTGAGAAGGACTCCCATAAGAGGAAACCAGCATGGGAACGGGAGCTCATACGAGAAGCTGAAAGGTATGACGCTCCAGAAGGAATACATAGATAGAGAAATAGGGAAAAGCCCTACAATAGCTATGTGGCCCTGTTGTGTGACATCATTGACAGAGAATCTTCCACCTATTAAGAGGGTTCATAAAAGAAAGAATGGAAGGATGCTATGATCGAGGAATATCATTCGATCATAAAGAATGATGTCTGGTAGATAGTTATGATACCGGAGAAGAAGTTTGTCGTGACTTAAAAGTGGATCTACAAGATCAAGCATGATGTAGATGGAAGCATCAAGAAATATAAGGCAAGGTTTGTAGCACAAGTCTTCTCACAGAAAGAAGCCATAGCCTACGAAGAGACATTTGTACCTGTGGCGAGGTACACTTCCAATAGATCCATACGTGCAGGTATGAGATGGAAAATAAACCAGATGGATGTCAAGACAACTTTCTTGAATGGTGTAGTCGAGGAGGAAGAGTAGGTGGAACAACCACTGGGATTCGATACACATGAAAGGAAGACCCATGTGTGCAAATTGAAGAAGGATTTGTATGTATTGAAACAAGAACCAGGGACATGATATGGCAGGATGGATAGCTTTCTGATGATCTTATGATTTACCAAGAGTAAATTGGATTCCAACCTCCACTTCAAGGTGGAAGACAGAATACCTGTGATACTCCTGCTATATTTCGATGACTCGTTTCTGATAGGCAAAGAGGAACTAAATACAGATGCAAGGAGGAGACTTGCTACAGAGTTCGAGATGAAATGCCTAGGTATGATGCACTATTTCTTAGGCATGGAGGTGTGACGGAGTCATAAGTGAAAATGGAATCTTCCTTGGGAAATGGAATTATGAAGTGGAGATTCTGAAGAGCTTCATAATGTTGGACTGCAAGGCAATAGCCGCACCTATGGAATCTAACTTGAAGCTTTTGATTGATGCTTCATCTGATTCAGTTATTCCATGATGTATCGTCAGACGATTAGCTCATTGATGAATCTGAAGAATGCGAGACCAAACCTATTCTTTGCGGTGAACAACCTAAGCTAGTTCCTGAAGGATCCAAGACATGTTCACCTAATAGCTGCAAATCATGTTCTGAGGTACCTAAAAGGTACAGTGGATTATGGGCTCAAATATGATGCAAATCAAAAGATTAAGCTACACGGTTATGTTAATTTGAACTGGGAAGGTAGCGCCACTAAAAGGAAGAGCACCTCAGGTTGATTATTCAGTTTGGGATCTGGCATGGTCTCCTGGTTCAGTAAGAATAAATCATGTGTGGCGCTAAGTACAGCCGAGGCAGAGTATGTTTCTGCTTGCTCAGCTAGTAGTGAGGCAGTGTGGCGACAAAAGATACTATCTGAATTATTTGATCTCTAGTTGAATGTGACTTGTATCTCTTGTGACAATCAGAGTTGCGTGAATCTATCGGAAAACCCAGTGTTCCATGACAAGTCGAATCACATCGATATCAAGTTCCTTTGTATTAGGGATATGGTGTAGAGAGAGGAACAATGAAGTTCCAGTACGTGAAAATAGAGGAGCAGATAGGTGATGTGTTTCCCAAGCCTCTAGTGAGAGTGAAGTTTGAATACTTCATGAAATACTTGGTGTGATCCAGATTGAGATCCCTTGAAAGAGGGAGTGATGTGTTCTAGCATAACTAGAGAGACAGGTTGTCTGAGCATAACATCCTGGTGAAGTTCGTAGGTTTCTCAGATGTAATCAGTCTTGTAGGTTATCCTTGGATAAGTCCTAGCGAAGCTCGTAGGTTATCCTTGGATGTAATCAATCCGGATGTGTTCTATGCTAAAAATAGATTATGCATGATATCTCACATGGGAAATGTGGGAGGTTGTTCAATCAAGAAAAATCCTGGTAAAGTAGGATGCTCGAACGTAATCAGTCATGCAGGTTGTCCTTGGATGTAATCAGTCCTAGCGAATCTCGCAGGTTATCCTTGGACATAATCTGTCTTGTGACAAATTATTCGAATGTAAAATGAGACCTAGCATGGTACGCAGGTTACTCGAATGTAATAAGTCATGTGCGTTGTTCGAGTGTAAAATGAGACCCAGAATGGTATGCACTTTACTTGGATGTAATACGCCTCAAAGGTTGTATGAACGTAAAAGATCCTAGACACATGTTATTTAGATGTAATAAGTACATGAGGTTGACCAGAGAAAGTAAAAATTCTTGATGTAGCAGAGTGTTTGGTAGTAATATGTCCTTACATATATATATATATATATATATATGTGTGTGTGTTCCCATGTTGAGATGATAAGGTTATGAAGCACGAGAGGTGCACCTAAGAGGTTCTACTGATAGAATGTAGGTTGACAATGCAGAGACGTAATGTATAGAGTGTGCTCCTAGGCAACTCTCGCATAGTAGAAGTTGCAGGTTGTCTTAATGATGTGAAAATTATCCCGGCTTGCTACTATAGTGAAAGAACACATGTGGTCTACATATAAATATTTGTTCCTTGTTTTTTTTTGTGCAAGACAAAAGAGATGATTTGGATACAATGAGATGAAGGTAGGAGATGCAGGTTATTTTCGTGGAAATGTAAAGAAGGTCTTGAACCATTCTTACGAGATGGCTTGATCGAGATGTGATGAAGACCTGGATGAGGAATAAGCCTACACCCAGTCAAGAGAGGGCTAGATCTGTTGAAACTTTCAATGACAGCTAGTATCGATCGATGATCAATAATAAGAATATGATGGAAACATCTATGATGATGACTCTATGACTCCGTGATAATGACTCTGCGATGAAGACTTGACCAGATGTGTTGATGACTGTGAAGAGAGAAAATGCATTCCTAGGTAAGAGGGAGTGTTGATGTATTTGTAACTTTGGAATATATTATGATATATATTATCATTGTATGTTGTTGTACCCCCATTGGGGATGTGATTACCCCCTTACGGGATGTCTTAATTGTGTCTAGACATTGAGGTACAACCTATGTTCTAAGTCGGGGCAATAGTCCCCAGTGTAACATCATGTAATGTGTATCTAGAGTCTCTCTAGGAGAATTCGACCCTATTAGGGAAGACATGTGGGACCCAGTCTTATGTTTGGTCAGTGACTTGAAAGGGTATAAATAGGGAGGCGCTCTCCCTAATTTATACACACCTCACACTCTCAAGTTCTCATGAGAGAGAGAGAGAGAGAGAGTCAAACGAGGAGAGATAGATAGTTTTTGAATACTTCTTATTACCCCTTTTGATCATCTTACTATTCTGAGGAAGTTTGCGGGGTTTTCTCCTTTATGGTTTCCCTAGTGAAAATCTTTGTGTCTCGTGTATCTTTTATATCTTATGAATCTTGTTGTACTTGTTATTCTTTTAGATAAAGATCCTAGATTATATTATCAGATCTAAAGAAAAACTAAAAGCATGCCACCATTTCCTTTTCGCATTACCAATTAAGACAGAATTTTGACGGTTTTGAGTGGCTGAAAGAAATTGTCATCAAGTCAAAGGAATTTCCATGTTCCTCTGCATGCAAGCTTGTCCTTAAAGAAATTAGAAAACCGTGGTCCCTAGGAAAACTAGTTACACAAAAAATATGACCTTTTCTCTTCCATCAAAATTTCCCCACAAGGCTTTCCCATTGCAACAACTATGTATTTTTATGTATATTGTCTTTTGTATCCAAAAGACATTGGCTTTTGTTATTTTCATTTTTAACTACTTTCATGAAAATGCATTAAAAGCATTGGAAAAATGTGGTAGATATGCTTAGTACATTGCAAGTATATGTTGAATATAAACTAAGATAAAATAGTTTCATGGATTATTTTTTTACTTTTTCTTTCCCAAAACCATACCATTAGTGATAGTTTCAATTTTATTTGAATAATCGTATTCAATGAAAGACACATTGCTATGAGTTGATACTTATTACTTCATTTTTTTCATGTACTCATTTTCCATAATTTGGCATGTTACTATCAATTGATATTTCTCACCTTCTTTATTTACTTCTATAGATACTACTCATATACTCTTGATTTTCTTTCCATTGTTACTTCTCTAACTACTCATATACTCTTGATTTTCTTTCCATTGTTACTTCTCTTGGCATGCCCTTGCACCTCTCAGGTCAATTATTTGTGCTATAAGAAAAACATGGAAACCAAGTGGCGGAGAGATTGGTGGTGGTCTAATAGTCATGACACCAATTTATATACACACATCAACAAGACCAACATCTATTAGATTTGTGCTCCCATGCTATCTCCGTGACTATTTACTTATCTTAATGGATTGTTGTAGGGGTTGTGTGCCTAAAGTTTCATAATGAGTTTCACTATATAAATTAAATAAAAAATAATTTTGAAGGGATTTTAAACTAGATTTAAATTTGAATAAAATATCAGAATTGGGTCGAGCATGGAAGAAATAATAGTGACGTAGAACTTTCCACTGTAGATCACTTCAAAGAAATGAGACAAACTCCCATCACTTGACAAATATTTGTGAATTTCCATATGTATTCTCAGGCCATCGACCACGATGAAATAAAATAAGTCATATCTCATCATTATGTTTGTCTTAATTTCGTTTCTAATTCTCTATTGCTTCTATGGAATATCACTACATTAGGACCGAGTATATTGATTTCAAACTCTATGCTCCATTTGTAGAATTTCCACAGGTTAGAAACATGTTTCAAAGTATTTTAATGTATTTGAATTTAATTTATGCATGTTTATGGGAATCCTCAACCTAAGGTTGAAATCCATGTTTTCACTTAGTGTCATCTTGGTTACCAACAAATTACCTCACTATTGTGTAGAGCTAGCAACCAAAGATATTGTCATTAAATTATCAACCCAGGGTTTTAATGCTGGCAAGATGCACTCTATATAAAAGGATTTGTATTGTGTAGCACAACTAACCAAATATATCATCATTAAATTATGAACCCATGGTTTTAATGCTTGCAAGATGTACTCTATATAAAGGCTTCATGTTCTTTACTTTAACTAATTTTGTAATATGCTTCTACTCTAATAATTGAAATGTCATCGTGGCAATGAAAACATGGGTACACGACTGTGGAGGAGGTGAAATTTCCTCACAATGAAATCATGAGTTTTTTTCATGCATGGAGCTAGGGTTTTCAGCAAAGCATCGACAGTAAGGTTTCTTGCGGTAACGCCAAAGGTTTTGCAGTTGTTGGCTCTCGAAATGGTGTCATTGCAATGTTGTAGGCTTCTTTGTTGGTTTTTTAGCGTTGTCTCCTTCACGTGAACCTTATTTTAATTCCTGGTGTTGTGGATACTTTTCTAGCTCTTCTTTAGGGTCAATGTTCCAGATTTTGTGGTCGGTTGTGATGGGAACCTTTGACCTTATCGACGCTTTCTTTTTTATTCTGTTGGACTTTCTTGCGCACTTCACGGGTTTTTGCTCTGACTGTTGGGCGAATTTTTTGGTGGAGAGGTTCCAGCAGTTGTTTTCATCATTATTTTTTTGGTATCAAAAGCGCAGATTCTGATGGGCTTCCGCTCCACGAGGGTTCAGTCCCGCTTTCTTCTTTCTTCTCTGACCAGGTACTTTGTTGTCAGCACTCCTTTTCCTTTTTTCTTTTTTTTGGGTTTCTTTTGTTATGGGATGTTTGTTGGTCATTTTATTGAGCTGCTACCCACATGGATTCCACCCTCTGATGAAGAGGGCTTAGTACCAACCATGTAAAACAAGTGGGAATTAGGGTTCCTTTCTTAGATTTATCCTTCCCTATTCTATTTGGTGTGGTTTTTTGGGTTTTTGTCTGGTTTTCTGGTGGGTGTTTCTATAGGTGGATTTCCCCTAATTTCCCCCATGCGTCGCCACTTGTTTCGACATTTCCCAGCTACTCTATTACCGGTTTATTTCTTAAGACCACTGTCGGTGCTTTACTTGTGGTTTTGCTACAAGGGCTTTACTTTCTTCAACCTATCCTTTCGAGCTCTCCACCTTGTCCTAACTCTGCCTTGAAATTCATGGGTTCCTTCGATTTTGGTCAATCCTCCAACCCCTCTGGCGGGCAGGATCATGGGCGCTTACGACCTACTTCCTTTGCTCACTCTCGTAGGAAAACCAAAGTTCTGAAAGCACTTGACGCTAAATGCAGATATGTGCTTGGAAAATATTTGATGCTGGACAGGGTTTCTGAACTCTGTCATCATTCCCTTATTGGGCGTTTGGAGTATTGTACCCTGAAGAAAGAAGAATGGATAGTGTGGGACATGATTCACTGGAATCCCATTATTAACTATATTCCTACCATCATTATGTTGGCAAATAGATGTCTTGTATGTGTTTTTATTGATGATGACGATGCTACTCGCATTCTTAACTCACTCTGGACTGTAGAGAGCGGTTCACTGGTTTTGAGTTGCTGGCATTCAAACTTTGACCCGCTAAGGGAAAGGGTTGTCAAGAGACACCTATGGGCTCTACTGCTTGCTCTCCCGTTTCCGCTCTGGAACAAATATTTTTTGATAGGAATTGCCAATACCCTTGGGCGCTTTGTGGATGTTGAAAAGGATTTCCATCTCATCTTTGATAAGAGGATGGCTAAGATACTTATCGAGATGGATGTTTTGAAAGGACTCCTGGATGAAATTGAAATAGTCTGCAATGAGATTGTCATCACTCAAAGGTTGGATTACCTGAACGTTCCCTTCAGGTGTAGTTTCTGCCATGAAACTGGTCATATGAGGAACAAATGTTCCTCTCTCCTCCATGGAACCTCCTTAAACAAAGGCTTCTCTTCCTCTATTTCCCCTCCATCTTTGTCGTTGGCCACCCCCCTTGGTCTCTACTGAAGCTCCTCCCCCTGTCGGACTGTATGACTCTTCATGCCCCACCCCTTATGGTGATCTCACAAAAGGGGATCTCCTTTACATCCATGATGACTATTGCTTTGGCTTCACTGCCTTCTCCCTCTGTTAATCCTCCTCTTGTTTGTACTATCCCTCCTTCTCCTTGATACCCTTCATTTTCCTCTCCTCTTGCTCACTCTTCACCACCTTTTGATTCTCCCCATATCTTTACTCTATAGGATTTTCCACCACTATCGAGGAACTCTCCTCCCTTGGAGTCCACTGCTTCTTTGAGTCCTACCTCCTCTCCCTCCTTCTTGGACCCCTCCCTCCTTAAATCCCTTGCCATTTTTTCTGATAAGTCTCCTATATCCCCTTCCACTCTACCATTGGATTCGATCAGGTTCGAGAATGTCACTATTCATAGATCTAGGAAAAACAAACCCTCTTGGGGCCCCTCTTTGGAGTCTGGATCTTCTGGACTCTATACACCTCTCTCTGCCAGAATTAAGGCAGCTACGCAATCCTCAAACTCTCCTCACCAGGCACTTAGAGAAAAGGCACCTGTCGATCATGTTGATCAATGAGATTACTATCCATGAATATTTGAGTGTTTGGAGGGCTTACCAAACAAAAATACCTCATGTCAATGTTCTCTTCCTTGAACCCTAACATGATCTTGATACAGGAAACAATGTGTAATTTTTATTCTGCTCTGTGTTTGTTCTCCAAGTAGAGGCCTCATTGGGAGTTTTGTGCCCTTGACTCCCTGGGCCGTTCGGGTGGCCTTCTCACTAGGTGGAATCCCAGATTGCTCACTACAAAGCTTTCCACTCCTATGTTGGCATTCTATTTAAGGCTTAAACATTTTTTTAATATAAATTTGGGGATAGGTATCATATAAAAAAAGTACTTTTTTGTTTGTTTTTTCGACATATCTCCCTGTGTTTTTACTCAAATTTCGATCGGGAGAGCTCGTTGGATACGGAATTAAATTCCGCATCCAACGAGTACCCACTCGGCATAATTTTGACGGACCCCACTACCCCAAATACAAGAAATAGCCACTCAGCATACGTGAAATGTCATCATCACGTTTTTTCAAGTATTTCTTGTTTTTGGGGTAGTGGGGTCCGTCAAAAGTATGCCGAGTGGGTACTCATNCTTCCTCCAAAATTAATAAATATTATTTTATTATTTTAACTATTATTTTATTAATTCATTTTAGGAGGCCCATTTTGAGTTGAAATTTCCTCTAATGGCAAGGTTTCTCGTGCCTTAAATTCCACCTTCATCACTCTTATTCCTAAATGTGATAAGCCCCTCTCCTTTGTTGACTTCTGGCCTATTTCACTGTGTAACTTGGTTTACAAGACCATTTCAAAGATTGTTGCCATCAGAATAAAACCCTTCTTAGACAGGTCCATTTCTTCTAACCAGTTTGGGTTTCTCCACAACAAACAAATTATTGAGCCGGTGGGCATCACCCAGGAATTATTGCACACCATAAAGGTTAAAAAGCAAAAGGTTATGGTGCTCAAGATTGATTTAGTGAAATCTTTTGACCGTATAGACTGGACTTTCCTTAGACCTTTCTTATTGCAGATTAGTGTTCATGTGGATGGTGTTAATTGGATTATGGGGTGTGTAAGATCTTCAAATTTGCAATACTAGTTAATGGGACCCCTTCCAAAAAAAATTATGTTTCGAGGGGTATCAGACAAGGCTGCCCTCTATCACCACTCCTCTTCATTCTAGTTATTGAAAGCTTGAGTCTGCTTATTTCAAATGCACAGTAAAAAAGGGATATATCATTTATTAAGGTATCTTCTTGCTTTCATTTAACCCACCTACTTTTTGTGAATGATGTCATTTTGTTTGGGTTGGGGACTTTGGAGGAATGGCATGGTTATAAAGAGATTTTAGATCTCTTCTGTTCTGCTACTAGTATGAAGATTAGTATTGAAAAATCTTCCTTTCTATTCAATGAAGTGGATGAGGTTACTAGAGCTGAGATCTTCTCTATGTTACCTTATAAAATGGATCCTATTTCTATCGGGTTCAAATACCTCGAATACTACCTTAAACCTTTGGGCTATTGTACAAATGACTGGAAATGGATCACAAAAAGGTTTGAAAAAAGGATAAGTAATTGGACTTACAGACTTTTATCTCATGGTGGAAGATTGATTCTAGTTAAATCAGTTCTTATGGGTTTGGCGGTCTATTGGCTCACCTTAGCTCAGATCCCCAAGTCTATATTGCACTGTCTTAGATGCTCTATATTCAATTTCCTTTGGGGAAATGTGGATGGGAACTAAAAAATGCACCTAGTAGACCGGCATACTATCTCAAGACCATATGAGTTCATAGGTTGGGATATCAAGAACCTGGACTGGTTCAGCTTATCTCTCATACTCAAAAGATATTGGATGGTTATGCATGGTAAGGGTATTTGGTCTCACATTATTCAACATAAATATCTTGAAAATCATCCAATGGAAAATTGGTTACAAAGTCATAAATTTATTGTTTAAGGAGCTTCCTTTATGTGGAATGGCTTCATCAGATCACTTTCGTGGATCGCTAGATGCATGGGTTGGAAGGTTGGAAATGGCTTGAGTATCAGAATTGGAATTGACCCTGTGGCAGGCTTAAACTATTCCTTTGTTCTTCCGAAGGATCTCAAAGGTTACTTGGAGGACTATGGTATTACATCATTATTTCACGCACATAATACTAGTGCTAGTGCTTCCTCTCAGTCATATTGGCTAACTGCTAAAGATTTAGATCTGGGTCGCTATTGGAAAGATCTTTGGACCGAGTATATCAGAGATCTATCTCACGGATGTATCAGACTTGGTGAGAAAAAAGATTCACTTCTTGGGATGTATAACAAGGCCACTGGTATGGTCAATGCTAAGCTGGCATACGAACTCATCTCCTCGAGTTTTATCTCAGCACAGCCTATCAGTACTATTAATTTCATTTGGAATTGTAACATCCCTCCTAAAGTGATCTATTTTATTTGGTTGTGCTTGGCCAACCATATTAACACTTGGGATAACTTGATAAAAAGGGGATGGTTAGGCCCCAACAGATGTTGTTTATGTAAGTATGATGAAGAATCGGTGAATCATCTCTTCACAACTTGTTCTTTCACTTGTCATATTTTTCACTGTCTCGACACCAGATTGAATCGGTCTTTGGATTGGAATGAGCCCTCATTTGAAGGAAATTTGGATTTGTGGTTTTAAAATGAAAAAGAGCTACTCCATCTCCCACTCCTCATGACTTGGAAATTGTGGCTCACTAGAAATAGAGTTATCTTTGAATATCTCACTCCGGATAAAAATATTATTTGTCTCAACATCTTGCAGCAGCTTCAGTCTTTTCCTGTGATCGCTCAAAAGAACATAAAAAAAAAAGAGAAATATTGGGCAGGCACATGTTTTGCAGTACCCGTTGAGTTTTATTTATGGGGCCTCGGCTAACATGATTGGGGGTGTTGGTGTTTACTTGATGATCAGTCAGAGTCATTTTTCTACATTAAAATGGGTTGTGGTCAGAGGACCAATACTAGATCTAAACTACTTGCGCTATGGGCTCTGCTTGTAGTCGCAAAGGAACTTGATATACCTTCTCTCCATGTTTTTGGTGACTCAAGTGCCATTATCAACTGGGCTACTCAAAAGGAAGCTCTCACTGATCTCAACCTAGAGGGGTGGTGTCATAATATCATACTTTTGAAATCCTTCTTTCACCATCTTGAGTTGCAACATGTTTACAGAGAATTCAATGTGAAGGTCGATGGCTTATCTAAGGAGGCACTTACATTGGCCTATGGCCTCTTACATTACACTGAATTCACTGAAGGTGAATGTGTTTGGAATGGAACAATTTAGTTTTACTAGCTTTGAGCTGACCTATTCCTTTCTACATCTTTGATGTATTTTTTTTCATGAGTATGGCAGGATTGAGTAAAACATCATTTTGGATGGTTGAGGTAGACTCTGTTCTCATCCTTTTTTCAGTATGGCATTCCCATAAGTGCCTCCTCATATAGGCCATGTATGGTTTTTCCTGCATTTACTATAGACATATTGGAGCCCGAGAAGGTGTATGGAAAATTTTCTATGCCTATCTTTTGATTAAGGACCGATTGGGGCTGTTGATCCCTCTGTGTATTGACAGATTGTCTTGTATATGTATATTTTTGTGGGGTAGTATCTCCTTGGTGAGGATGGTTTGTTTTTCCTCTTTTGCATGGACATAGCTACTACAGAGAAGGTCCTCTTGAGATGTAATCAGTTACCTTTGATTCAAATGAATAACAAGGAACAGCTATTTTTCTCCTGGAAAAAGAAAACACGGATACACACTTCATAAATCAAAATACAGTAGTTTCAGAATTATTTTAGTCACTCATGACAATGATCTATTTAATTGACTAACATATCATGTTAACAAGAACCCTTCTATCATAAAATAATCTCTATCTACATTATTTGCGTAATTCTTCTTTCTATAGATCAAAGTCCTTGTTCTTGACAAACTCCGATAAACAAGAATTTATTACGACTATAATAAAATTCATTAAACTATGGAATTCAAATGACTCCCATAAATAATACTCTATTACGATTATAATATAATAGAATTCATTAAACTATGGAATTCAAATTAACATAACAAAAATAAAATTGACAAATATAGTAAAAATATAATCAAAAGGACAATCTAAACAACTCATCACTCTATTCATTGGAGTGAGATTTGCTTCCCATAATACGTTGTTAAGTTCATACTACATTAACATAAATATTAAATACAATTAACACATACACTACATAGGAAATTGCATAAATGAAATTTATATTAAAACAAGATCCCCGCGAATCTGTACATTATGCAACGATAGATTGGACTATCTATTCTAAGCAGCATCTCCCATTGGCAGAGGGGAATGGTTCCTCTTTATACATTCTATTCTTGAGACTCAAAATGCTAAAATAGATTACTAAATTGGGTAATTAACTTTTGTTATTCAGCCACAAAGATAGGCATATATGTTCTGGACATGGAAACTTTGAAACGTTTTTGCAACTGTTATCCAAGTAGCCAAAACGAATTAAGACATATTAGGAATTTATAATAATAAGGAAAAAAGGTTTTACACATGTGGTCCTATATAAATCCACCCTCCAACAATTTAAACCATGAATTGCATCTTTTATTATCTTCCCCAAGTGGTTATAACACTCAACTTGTGAGATTTCTGTTAATTAACCATAGCAATGAATACGTGGATTTTATTGTAATTGGTTGTAGTAATGAATTTGTGGTATCTTTTATTAAACTATTCTTGAATGTTGTTTGCCCCCTTAAATCCATAATTTGCAAGAAATAATTGATTGCTAGAATATAGGATGAAAAATTATTAGATTCAGTTTTTGTGTTGATAAATGTAGAATTATAACTAAATTATAGTTTTATGGAATATACTACACATTTCCATCTATATTGTTTTTCTTTATTGATCCACAACAAGTTTTTTCATATGGGTCAAAATAATTGTTTGGAACACATGGATCCGCAACATATGGATTTATAGCAAGTGGATATGTAGCAAGCAGACATATAACAAACATATATGTTGCAAGTCCGGTAGCACGGGATTTGCATCAAGTGGATTTGAAACAAGTTGATCTATAACATACAGAGTTGTAGCAAATGGATTTATGGTAATCACCATTATTCAAAGATAAATACAAATACGTTATTCTCCTAATGTTAATGAGGAATTCAAATGAAATACTAAGGAAATGCAATGGAAAAACACTTTGATCCCAACTGTAGTGTTTGGGCACTAAACTTGCATGCAAAAGTAACTTAAAACAAGTGAATATGCTATAAAGTGGCTAGTTCCTACGAAATATAAATACTCGGAAAATTAATAAGTTGTAATTTGAATGTAAAAATTAAGTAAATGAGAAATCATAAGAGCATAGGTTTTAATACTAGAATTTGCCACATTAAATTGTGCTTATAACAACGTTATAACAAAATTTTATAGAATTTATAGCATCAAAATTAAAACATGGTAATACTAAGTGATAACAAAGTCAACAATGATGTGAAAGTTGCTACATGGCAATTTTAGAATATGTCATATTAAATGTTTTTAAACATTTTTATGTCACACTCTTAGGGATTTGTCCCATCAATAATCGATTTCATTGTTCAACTAACACATGATATTTTCATAATATCGAACATCTTCAAAAAATGCTCACAAGCATATCATATATCAACACAATGATGTTTTTATGTGGTCCAAACCATCGAAGAGGGAAACACTCCATGACCCCTACCAAATAGCGACTTGAGGAAATACCATGTGTCTCAATGGCTAACTCTAGAGAATTTGACCTCATATTAAAAAAAAAATTACATAAAATGCAAGCTAAGGAAGGGGATAAAACACTAAAAACAATAATGAAGGGTGGCTAAATAACAATATTAGCAACTCTCTTTTGCACAATTGTGCAACATATATCAAAATGAAGGATGTGGATCCTAATAGGTTTCATGATTTCTAATCAAACAACATTAAATCAGTATCACAATATCTAGCCCTGAAATAAGGTTGACTTTAAACAACAGCCCAAACTTGAAATTAGTGAACCCATAACACATTGGGACCAAACTAGCAATACTATGTAAGCATGTAAGTTGTAAACCTATGAAATGAAACAATGCATATAGATTTGTAACAAAAACAAAAATTAAACAATGGTTCATATACACAATACACGGAGATTTACTTTAAAAACCCTTAACCAAGAAAAACCAACAAATCTTCAAGTTGTGCCTCTCTTTTTCTCATGTGTATTATCTTAACCATTTACAATACAATATGTAAGAATTTTGTAACATCCAAAACCCTGTTTTATTTACCTAGATTAAATTGCAACACCAATCCCTTAACCTGTCAATGTTTGAGAAAAATTAAAGATACTTGAACTTTAAAACTTTGATAAAGAAATCCAGTGCATGTAGATCTCATAAAAAATTCAAACACATAAATCATTCAATCCATAAGACACAAGATGTACCCTAGGAAAACCCTCCAAATCTGGAGGATAAAAAACCCAGCAATCCTTTGAGTATGATAGATAATTGTAGAGAATGATTTTACAACACTTGGAGATTGCTTGATAAGATATATCAAAGCAGCACTAGAGAATAAAGATCAGTCGAAACATTGTCTCAGCCTTGCCAAGTGCATAGCACTTTAATAACAAGCTTATTCAGTCATACAATGATAGGTAGTGAATGGTTGCATTCCTTTTGGGCATTGTGGGAATTGTGTGCACTATCCACACATTACCTATTGTGCCTTCCTTGACTTGGTGCTAAGTTGTCACCTCAAAAGTATCTCCCACACTAAAGATATGTGCCCTCCATTAACTCACTAAGTGTTAACTGCCTTTAACTGAATGTGAACTGATTGAACTGAATGTGAACTTGATTGAACTGAACTCAATCATCAACTAACTGCTTGACCATTAGTTAGGAGTTTAACTAAAGGTATTTAGTGATTCACAATCAATGTGATCCATGACAAACAATTTGCATGAATCAAGGAGTAGATTCCTTAATTAACTGAAACTTGTTTTCCACAACTTAGACTTAACTGATGTCTTTTCAATTTGAGTTCATTGGAGGTATGACATGGGCAATTTCAATCCTTACTCTATCTCTGTGCTCATCTCATTTGTCATTCATTAAATTATGCATGGTCCATAAGTGTTTAATTAATTAATTACCTTTATCATATCATACTCAAAAGAATTGTTTAATACCTATGATCATATGTTTTACCTCGGGTCATATAGTCATATGATAAAGTAAATCACTCTAGGGGTAGCTAATCCCTAAAGGAGACGTATAGCACCTAGTAACCATGACTAGCCATACATCACATAGTATATCCACATGACTTGATACAACACAAGACTCCAATATTGATGCAACATAAGATTCATACCTTGATATAACACAAGATCCCAACCTTGACACAACACGAGATCCTGATATTGATACAACACAAGATCACAGTACAGGCATCTCTCATGAATAGGACTTGATACAACACAAGCTTCCTAAACTTAATATAACATAAGTTGCAGACTTGATACAACACAAGTCTCTTAACTTAATACAACATAAGTTTCTGAACTTAATACAACATAAGTTCCAGACTTGATACAACATGAGTCTCCTAGAGAATGATTCGTGATGTTGTACAACTAACATAACCATGGTTAAGTTACACATTTATGAAATATAATACCAGGACATGAAACAACCAGAAGGTTTTAGATATCGAAAATGGCCCAGACTATCATATTCGAGAGAAGGGCCTTGAAGAAGAAATCTACGTAAAATAACCAGAAGGTTTTAGATTTTAGAAATGTGTAATTGAGTCATCACTTGTAGAACTAGATGTGAATCATACCCGATTTTGTTTACCATATATTCAATATTCATAGAAATCGAAATCTAGTATGTAGTTAAACATACCTTCAACCGTACCTTTACCATATAATACTTGAAGGCCCTTCTCTCCATATGTCCCAATCTTTGATGTCACAACATTGTCTTTCTCCAGAAACGGGAGGGTTTATGCCACTTCTTTATTTTCAACCTCAGTATCAACAAAACTATTACACCAATAGATGATAGTGCTTCCCAATAACTTATACATAGTTCCATTTTGAATTCCCCTCATCAATACCATTGATCCTTGAACCATTTTGCATATTGCTTTTGCAAAAATAGAATGTACACCTACATCACTCATGTTGCTAATGGATATCAAGCTTCTAACCACACCTAGAATGTGCAAAACCCCAAGGAGAGTTCTAATATTTTCATCTTTTTACAACAATTTAACTCTTCCACGTCCTATGAGTCTAGCCTTTGAGTTATCTCCTAATAAAACATCACCTCCATTGCACTTGTCATATTTACAAAGCCACTCCATGTGAAGAGTCAAATTTGGGGTCTAAAATGGGCCTCCTAAGAAAAAAATTAAAATAATATTTGTGAATTTTGGAAGAAGATAGAAAAAAAAACACTTTTCTTCTTTGTATTTTCTACATATCTCCATGTGGTTTTACTCAAATTTTGAGTGGGAGCACTCGTTGGATGCAGAATTCAATTACGCATCCAAGGAGTACCCATGCTGCATATTTTTGATGTACCCCACCCCATGTTTTTTAAATATATTTCTCATTTTTCGCAAGGTGGGGTCCATCAAAATATGCATTGTGGGTACTCATTAGACGCAGAATTGAATTATGCATTCAACAAGTGCTCTTGCTTGAAATTTAAGTAAAACCACAGGAAATTATGTTCAAAATACGAAGAAAAAAAGTACTTTTCTTATGACAAATATGCCAAGTCAACCATTATGGTTAGCTCTTTTCTTGAAATTCTATTGGTTGGCTCTTTTTTTTAATGAGGCTCGTGTGGGTTGGCTCCTTTTCTTGTGAGGCTAATTTTAGACCCCAAATTTTCTCTAATGTCCTAAGTTAATCATCCATACATCATAATCTGAATGGGTACTTGCAGAAGCCAAGTCCACATCTCCTAATTCTTTTGAAGAGGTTTTTGCCTCTGTGGAAGCGACATCATCTGATCTCTTTCCTCTGTCAACATTTTTAAATATGCAATCCTTCTTATAATGCCCATTTTTACCACATTTCCTCAAATTTTCCTAGAGATGTAGATTTACCTTTAGATTTAGATCCTGCCCTCCCGAAGGCAACGAATCCATGGGATGATTATCTGTGGTTTTCCACCTCATTCCTTAAATAACAAGGATGCTACTATATCCTCAAACTTTAATTTAGTCTAAGTAGCACTACCAATTGCTACAATCGGATTATTCCAAGAGTCTGGCAAAGAACATAACAAGGTAATACACTTATCTTCTTCATCCATCTTAATATCAACAGAGACAATTTGACTTACTAGAGTGTAAAATACATTTAGATAATATGTCGCTAATTCGTTATCATTTACACAAAGATTGTTCTGTATAAGGATGAACTAATCGTTATGAATTTTGGCATCCACCTTTTAGCATTCCATCTTTTCAACAATAAAGCCTTTGATGACAACATGAGAATTTATCACATTTCCATTGTATTTAAAACATTTTTTAAAGCAATATTAGTAAACACCTTATATCTTTTCATAAACCATAAACCATGGTAATTGTTAAAGATTCAATTAGTGTACCTAAGTATCTTATTATAGATGATCATTTCGGATTGAAAAAATCATACATATAGATAAGTAGATGAATGTTAAATAAGAAACATACAACTTACTACTAAAACTTGTAAATTTTAAGAAATGTTATAGTTGAAAGCACATTTTATGTAAATATAAGTAATTCTATAAAGTAAAAATGACCAATTAATTTATTTACTTTTTGAAAAAAAAATAGTTAATTAATAAAATTTCACCCCTAAAAAATACTTTACCATAAACTGATATTATTCCTTATAAAGTTTTAAACCCATTGAAAAATAACATAAAATGTGATCAATTTATGACTTGCATTATTTGGCATACATCATATATGATGAAATATTATTTACTTATGAATCAACTGCTCTACAAGGAAATTGCATAACTCTCAAATTGTGTTTGGTACTTGGTACAAAGTCCTAATTTCACCTCTAGTTTTCCCATGGAAAGAAATTGGTTGACATTTTGTAATAAAAATTACATTACCATTGCTAAAAAGGGCTATTGCACTTTTATTAAAACTTAATACTAATCCTATGATGTCCATATTCAAATAAATATCGCATTTTTTAACACTTTAGTAAACAGTGTATTTTTTAAAGTTTTAATGGATACCAATGAATGGAAATCCACCTAGAAAAGGTTGAAAATCCAACAAAGAAACCAATAAGAAGCTTAATTGCGCACAGCGAAAATCCAACAAAGAAACCAATAAGAAGCTTAATTGCGCACAGCCAAACAAGCATAGACTTTACCACTGGATCTTTGAATTCAAAAGCAATAAGAAAGTAACATGGGCATTAAAGTCAAAAGCCAAAATAGACTTTAATACAAGAACTTTGAATTCAAAAGTCAGCTTTCCTTGCATTCACAAGAATGTTAATCTAAGAAATCAGGAACAACGTATAACTCACCAAGACTGAACTGCCTCGCCAAGATAGATACCATTCACCAACATCCTTCCCCACTCACCGTTTTTAATACGCTTGATTCACACCCAATGTGGAACATTTCACTTTAGATGCTTAATTATTTTTGAAAGCAAATGGTTAACACTTAACCTTTTTGGGAGCTAGGTCTCGACAAATTATCATTCTTGAAATGTCCTAACCACAGTCAAATTGAAGATAAACCCCCTCACAATTATGTGATATTACAATGGACTTCTAAAATGGTTCAAGAGATTCAGATTGTGTAGAAATTTGCTAAATAATATCTTGATCGTCTAATATACAACCTTACTACTCCTACCACTGGGTTGACTACTTTATAGTGTTGCCGCCTTTCACACACCTGGGTCACGTGGCAGAAATATTCAAGCCACTCAGTGTGTCCTTGGGGGCAAGTCTCGAGTCAAGGCTGTCACCTTGTTCTTGACTCCTTCGTTTAGGCTCAACTCCTAACGAAGCCAAGGGGGGTAGACCCTATTATGTTACTAAGGACAATTTACTTAGTAAGGTGATGTTAAACTGAATGAGTTACTTAGGAGTTCGAGATTTAACTATGGACAATCAAAGATGGCAAGATACAAAAATGAACACATGAAAGCACAATGCTGAGACACAATATATATATAAAGCAAGAAAATAACCAGTGCCTTAGAATGGAGTCAGAAAATAAAATCAATGTACTTGCATGTGCTTGGAGTGAATGTTTTGCGATTGCCTCTTGGTACGTTTTAAGTTAAATTTGAAGTGTGAGTTGATTAAAATTAGGCGAAAGGGGGGACTCCAGATATACCCGATAGTACTTGGAGTATGTCCAAAACTAAACCTTCACGGCTACCTGCAAGGAATATGTGGGCTGAAATGGAGTCTCTGGGGCTATTGTTCATAACGCACCCATTAGGGTGTGACAGAGATCAGCGCCCCAAGGTCACTTTTCAAAAGTTCCCGCTTCCTTTTGGTATTTTGCCACCGTGATGGTTTGATCTAGGTGTTGGATTTTCACCTGTTGATTTTTTAATTTGGGAGAATGAGTCCTAATTATACTAGTCACTCAAAGTGCTTTTGATACAGCTTGACTGATCGGACGAACCATAGCCAAGTGTAGAGCATACACACCGGAGTCTTGTCAATTTTAATAAATTTTCAATGGGTGTTCTTGTTTAAGAGAAAACCCTCTAGGAACCTCTTTCGATCCAAGTGGATCTCAATCGGGGAATCAATGAGGGGTTAATTTTATAGTAGCTGAAAAACAAATGATAGAAAAAAACAAACAGATACACAATTCTAGTTTCCTAATTAGTCCTACCACGAATCTTTTTCCCCTTTCGGGTCAACGGGGAAGTCGTGGGGTAAGTATTACAATTACTTTGAAATATAAAATATGAAATATGAAATTTATAATGAAATAAAGTATACTACCCTGCAGATTAGATCAATACTAGTTTGAAAAGAAATGAGCAAAAAGCAACAAAAAGGACACTGACGCAAATCCCCCCATGGGGGATGGGGAATGGGCTCAAAAGAGCCTATTTAAAAAATATTTTTATTAACAGCGGTTACAATATCAGAGAACTGATATAATTTCTCTTGATCCTTATATGGGATGAAATCAAGAGCTTACAAAGTGCGAAAATTAAAGGTTTTAGTCAAACGAGAGACCCTTGGGGGGATTTGAACGCTCCTGAGGCCACCTCCGAACAGCAGCTTCCTTTCTTTTCTGTCAAACCTACTAAAAACCAGCAAGCATATCAGACTGAAATATGCCCAAAAGCACTCTGAAAGTACCTTTGGGTCAGCTCACTTTTAACCAAAAAAGGTACGCTGAAAACTAGTTAAAAGGGGAAAACAGGAACCAAGGAAGGCAAGCTTTCCTTGGGATATTGGCTTTCCTTTTGGGCAGGCAATAAGATGTGCACTTTTATTGCAGAATATGAAATTTTAACGTACAGCAAACAGAAATCAAATGCATGCAAGCTACAAATTTTCTTTAAAAATTACATGCAAAAAAAAGGACGATTTCCCTAAAGCTAGATCTAGAAAACTTATGAAACTTGTTAAGAGCAAGATCTAGACTATGAGCTTTGAGAGGATAGATCTATGTTGAAATTACTTTTAAGATGATAGATCAAAACAAAATCAAAGCTATGAACAAAGTAACCGGGTAAAAGAGTTGATCTTGAGGGAGGAAGAGGAGGAGAGAAATGTTGGTTTCCTTGAAGATCCACAGTGGAGCTTTCAGGTGGAATGTCGAGGGACTATTGCCTTTGGAAGGTTTTGGAGAGAGTGAAAAAACAAACTAGATCAGTATCCTCTCCAATGTAGGAACCTGCAGCTCAGCTGAAATCAAGAAACTTGCCGAAAAACTTGTGAGATCCGATTAGTACATACACAGAGATTCAAAATAACATGCATATAAGCTTATAGGACATGTTGAATCTAGATCTCTAAACATGCATCAAAGGAAAGAGATGAACAATAAACTTATTGAAAAGCACATTTCCTATCAAGATTATAATAAGCTTATTATCAATCTTAACAACGGATCTACAAGCAATTAGCAAATCATGAACACAGATACAGGTTACCTCAGTAAAATAATGGCAATCATCATCCACACATACAATGGCACAACACCGTCTTGCCTCCAAAGCTTCTCTTTATTTCAAATGAACAATACAATAGTACATAGCAGCAACACCTCAATCCCAGTTCTAACTAGCTTGGAAGAGGGAGTTGTGCTTGGATATATACAAAAATTAGGAGATCCAGCCCAGGGGGGCGCAAATCCTAAGGAGATAGACCAAATATGCTGATGGAGAGTCCATCAATGCTTGATCTGTGTCTAACTGAGCTAGATCTGAGTCTCACTGAGTGCAATTGTCAATCGGAGAGCTGATCTGACTGACACCTCAACCTGTTGACTGAAGCGTCCATCAAAACTCATCCAGATGAGCCAAAACGTGTTGAGGAGAGAGGGAGGGTGAAATTCCCCATAAAGGATGTTGAAGATCAACTCTGGATCTGATTTGATCACCTCCTTCAGTCAAGGATTTGTCAGATCCAGTCAATCTGCTTCAGATCTGACTGATTTCAATCAAATCAGCTGAGAATCCACTGATTTATGATTTTGAATTTGCGCCATTATTCATCAATTTATTAATTAAAATAATCAATAATTGATTTTTGGGGCTTTCTGACCTGAGTGATGGAAAATCATTCAAAACTAGGAAATAGTGGGTCCATGGGTTTACATGATGCTCTTAGCTTGAAAATGAGCGCCTACATGACTGAAACTAATTATTTTGCCCACTTTTATTACAAAATCAATTTTTCCAATTAAACTATTAAAAAATAGCCTAAGTTTTGAAAAAATTAATTTTTTAATAAAAAACACTAAAAAAGCTAAAAATTTGAAAAATTGAAAAAAACCTAGGGGGACTTGGACATGTTCATATGACTCGACCATGATGTCTAGCATGCTTATACATTGACACATGGACTCTAATAACCTCAATAGGCCTAAATGCCAAGCCGACCACCCCAACTTTGGAGGTATGGAGTGAAAAACTCAGAAATTATCAGTCGTTTATTCAACAACCAATAATAACCAAGGGAAAAAACACCCTGGGCTAATCGGATTGACAAATAAAGTCTAAGAGACCGAGTCTTTTACAGACACTATCATGCTAGAACATTTATTACAATTCCCCATGGGGTATGAACATGTGATATAGTACAACAAGCACTTCCCAGAAGTACTTCCAAAGGTCTTCTGAAGTCTAAACAAGTTATCCTTGTCCGGTTCACCAGGATCACTTGATAAAAAACCACTAAATACAACTTAGGTGGTAACATATAGCTTCACAAATGTATTACATTTTTCAGTGTTTCTTTCAAGATTTTCGTTGGCCTGAAGACCTTATGCACTGATGCCTATAGATTATATATAGGCTTATCTTGTTGCATAAAACTCTTTCAGTTATCTTTGTGCACTAGATATTTTGTTGAAAGCTTAACCTCTCGAATGGTAGGAATGTAAGTTTAATACTCTCTCAACATGAGCTTAAATCTCCAAAGAATATGGCTTATTGTGATAATATATCAAGTTATATGTTCCTCTGAATAGAGGTTTCATTGGGTATGCCTTGGCCCCTTTAAATCACAAGATATTTGTATATTGCTATTAGATATACTTTTGGGTTCGCATTCAAGTTGATCCTAAGCCTAAACCAAGTCACTCCATCCAGTTATTGATTCCCATAACTTCAAAAAAAAATTATGATATCTTCCTTTTTTATTCCTTGTGCAAAGAAAAGAAAAACACAGTACTCTTGTAAGATTCCAAAATAGCACAGCTTTTAATTTTCAGCTGGGAAAGCTCTGCAATTTCATAGTTATTACATCCCACGTCTTCGTCATTGCTTGGGAGGTCTTTTTCTGGCCACTTGTGAATTTTGGATCACCACAGACCAGTTGTTTATGACTTTGATATGATTTAAAATAAATAGAGTAACCATCAATGTGAAATAAAACAATATAAATCTGAAGAGGACCTTTATAACTTCCAAAAACTTAGTCTCTGAATTCTCTGTTTCACTGATAGTTTTAGATTGCAGTGCATTTACCGCTAACAAAACCCCACATAATCCATGCAACGTACTTCAAGCAATGAACTTAGGAAACAAGAAATCAAGAACCATCCTAGCTGTTAAACAGTCCAAATGCTTGAACTTGAAACTGCCTGCAGATAGACAAAAACCACAGCTAAAATAAAATAAACTTTTTTGTTGTTTGTGTTTGCCAAAGGTGTGTTTTGGTCTCTTCCTGCCCACTTTCATGGAAAGGTCTTTTTCTGAGAGGGCACTTGGGGTGATTAAGGTTGCCAATCCTTGCGGCACTCATTATGGATGTTTGCTATTAGCTCTCTTTGGAAACATCAATGTAAAATTATTTTCCAAGATGATCCTTTCCCTTTTAGCTTGGGGTACTGAGGACTTCTAGCTTGAGGTAATTAAGAGTTTCAAGTAGGATTTGGCTTTGCTTGTGAAATTCAAACTCAGTGCCTTCCGTCATTGTATCTGAGATGCTTTGCCTGGGTGTGTAACATGTGCTTGCCATTTTGCTATTTTAGGGCTGGATTTTACTAATGACCTTGTTCATATGATGTAGTTTTCTAACTTACAAATTACTTATTTATTCCATCAAGTAATATCAGCAGCATTTAAATAAAAATATAACAATAATAGATATATTTTATTTATACAAAGGAATATCACAAATATTTCATAAATAGAGCTATGTTATACTAAATTTCTAAAATGCTTATGTAGTGATACCGGAAACTTAGAAACTTCTGGGAACCCCCAAGGGCCTATGAGCAGCTTGGGAGCCATGGGAAGTCTAAAAAACCATAGTTTATAAAAAATAAAAACAAAGTAACTTCTAAATATTTTCTAAACTGGTCTACAAATTAACTTTTCATTCTTATACTATTGTAAAATAATGTGGTATTAAAAAATACTATATATACTATTGTAAAATAATGTGGTATTATTAAATACTATATATATAAGCGGCAGGAAACAAGAAATGGAGACCAAAAGAGGAAAAGTTGAAAAAACAACCCCTCCAAATTTTTGAAAGGAAGAAATGCGATATATTATAAGCAATGACAAAACTATCACAAAACATAAACCATAAATTATTAATTATATTTAGTTGCAAGCAACATTGTCAAGTGATCACTGATAAAGATAAAAGTTAAATCATATATGTAACATCAAATTTTACTCATGGACCCAAGTCAATATAATTTCATTCATGTCAATAGTAATATCCAAAAACAATCTTTAGAAACGAAGCTCTATATAATATATTCGAAGTTAGCCTTTATGTATAATGATACAAGTACAATGTATCAAACTATGAACAATGAACATACAGAGAAGAAATAAAAGTAAAACATGAGCTAAGACTAATAGCCATCCTCATTTTCATAGTCTTCCTCAAAAATTGAACAAGAAGCACGCTCAACAACAGATAGTAGAGTGAAAGAAGTATCTCCAATTCCACTTCTAGGTTCCTCAATATATAGTGCAGCAAGAGAGAGGCCCAAGTCGGTAGATTATGGCTCAACATTTCAATCTGCACAAGGCCCACTACTATATTCTGGGCTTGAATGCTCAAGTCGCTTGTGTGAGGAGAGAATAAGTGATGTCCTCTTTTATAACTTTCTTCAACCTAATTAGAAGCATCTTGAATTAAATTTTATTTTAAAATTTAGTGTATTAACTCTTAATTATTTAAATCCATGGGCAAAAAGAGACTTTATGGGCTGAGTTTTTAAGCGAGGTGCATTTATTTGATGGGAAACAGGTTGTACAGGAGAGGAAACGTGATGGAAACGCATTTCCACCCATACAAACGTGTTTCCTATACATGAAACGCATTTTGCATAAACGAAAACGAGTTTCCATCTAGTACCATATGCATTTCCGAGATTCAACAAGTTTCCGAGGGTGAAACAGATGCTAGACCCGAGTTTCCTGCAACTTAGATATATATAAATATAAATAGTGTGTTTCCCCTAAAGTACCCATTTTGGGGGGTCACGTTTCTAAGTGTTCACATTTCCGAAATTTGTACGTGTTTTGACGTTTCGTGCAACTTGGAAATAAAGAAAATGAAAAAATAAATATGCAAGTTTAATTAATTTTGTCTAATTAGATGTCAATTGGGTATAGCACAAGCAGGTGAGAGAGAAAAAGTGTTATCCAATGTTTTAAAACTCGAACTCAAAATCGACCAAGAGTCAAAAGACAAACTCGAACTCATACTTGGCCATGACTCAGACCAATTAACAAAAAATACATAAAATATTAAAATTTTAATGGAAAAAAATTATTTTAAGGATTCCAAACCATTAGAGATCAAATATGCAAAGTCTACTCATGTATATACTGTGTAAGGGTGAATATATCAAAATGGCACTTAGTGCAATATCTACGTGAAACAAGATACATAATCAACAAAGCTTCAAATGGCCTCTAGAATTCAACACATGCTACAAGGTAATAGCCTACTCTATGTCATTGATCAACGTGATCAAACATCAAACCTATCACCAATGTCAAAAATGGGGTCCTCGGCATGAGCTATGATCCAGATGGAGATCGGTGCCCACCCACCTATTCCACTGGCTCAAAACAATTGTCCATTGTGGCAGTTTCCTAATTATTTTTCTACAGTTTTTCGAGTCCTAAACTTTCGGGGCCGTTTTGAGGCCCTAAACGAATTTTTTTGGAGATTTGGGGCCATATGGTTGCCAACGGCATCCATTTGGTCGACCAAAAATTGTAAAGCTTAGACAGACCTTTCCAACGAGCTATCGAACGCCCAAATCGGAAATCGTATGCAAAAGTTATGACCCCGGGAAGTTGATTGTTCAACTTACCACCTTGGGGCCGCAAACTTTATGACGGTTCATCTTCTAAGGTTACGTTTTGGACTTTTTGGGTTCTCACCTCATTATTATTATAAATAGGCCCCTTTGGCCTCGTTTTGTATTCAGCTTGACACGAATGAGCGTAGCAACCACATCTCTTCTCAGAGATAGCTACCACCATTCTAGCAATTGTATTACAGTCTGTTCTATTTCCGATATTTAATAGAATATGTGTTTACTGTATCTTTGTTATCTTTGCAAAATGTCTGTTATTATGAATCTGTAAATGTTCTTTCATTTCGTTCACGCATAAATCCGGATCAAACTACAAGACCATCATCCTTTGGCATGTCTAATTTTCAGCAAGTCTATATTTCGCAGGTGGCATGTAGTCGAAAAGTAGGGCGACATTTGTTGTATTTTCATGGTTTAGTGGACTTGTCTTTGGTTCAATGCAGTTTAGTTAATTGAAATTCTGTAAATTGCTAACTTTGTTGAATTTTGGATGGGATGTGAAATTCCATTTTCATCATTTGAAGTACAATGAGGTTGGAACCTCTCTCAAACATTCTGAAACAATTAATGTTAATATTAAAAAATAGCAAAGTTTTCATTTTCTTTATATTTTCCTTTCTACCCTTCTACTTCAAGAATTTTATATTGTCATTCCAGGTTAGATTGTGTCACTATTAAGCAAGTTGTTTTCTTACCCCAAATAGGGCTACTATCTAGAGGAATCTTACGAAGCAGGTTGACTCAACAATGTAGCAAGTTTAGAATCTTAGGGTTTAGGTCTTTAGAACAATATTTTTTTTTAAGAATTAAGTGCCACATGTGGATATCCAATCCCACATTGACTCGAGCGAGTTGGTATAAACTCAACTGAATTGATTAGTTTGGTACCAAACCAACCATCTCAAACAATGACTCGGTTGGTTCAATGCCAAACAGGTCGGACTCAACCAATTCAATACCAAACCAGTTTAAGGGCTAAGTCAATTCAGTCATCGGTCAACTCAACCGAGTCTGAGTTGACCGAGTATAAAAACACAAGTGTTATCCTTCCCACCCAAGATCAATTCCCACAAGTGACAAGCTGAGCTCTTCGTGAATATAAGGCCTTCACCCATGAAGAATCAGGTTTACCCTGTGTACCATTCCTCAAAATAAGGGTAAGTGTCCGGTGGATTTCCCCAAAATATATATTTCACATATTAAAAAATGAATTGTCTAGCTAGGAATCATTCTAACCTGGTTAGAATATAAATAGGTTCCATTCAAATGAGATACTCTTGAGATTTGAAGCAGAACATATATGACCTTTGATGAACCAAAATTCAAATAATGTTAAATATACATGTTCCATGCAGAGTTTTACAGGTATTAACATTGTTCAACTTAGACACTAAAGATGCCATATTTAAGAATAACATGTGTCTTGGGGTGTAATAGGCAAAGGAGAAAGCTGCAATATCAACATGTAGAAGCATAATTCAACCTTTTCTCAAATTTGGTTGAACTGGTATGTATGAAGAACAACCCACTCCTTATAATTCTTTTCAAGACATCAAGTGTTAAATTGTTCTTGGCGTATCGAAGTTCCAGTCCCTGTCACCAATGCAAATGGTTCCTTGTAAAAAACAAATATTAGTGTAATTAAATCAACTTATTAGTGTAATTAATCAGTTCAAATTGCCCAACTTTACTACAAGATGTGATTGGAGAATAAAAAGAAATATCAAATATTTCGAAATTGCAGTGTTTGCTGAAAACTAAAAACTCACTTACAAAGGTGTAGATATGTATTCCAACAAGATCCCCAGGTTCAAGTCCATCTGTAGTAGAATTTGGGCAGTAGAAAATTTACAATCCCCGTAAGAGGCAATTATGAAGACCTTTTAAGTTTGCGTAAAACCAGAATGTCAAGTATGCTTATTATGGCAGCTGGAAAACCAAAAGAACTCAAGGCTCCTTTCTTGGATAGGGTTTGAATCGTCAAAAATACATGAGATTCTAGTGAATCGAGGGATATCTTAATCTGCGAGCCATATATCAGCACCTGTTGCATGTTTCAAAGAAAGTTCCTATTCCACTTAATCTTTAAAGACTAAAGAGGAAGAAATCGGGGCAGAAAACCAAAATTTTTACTGGATCTTGAATAACCAACATTTTCACAATACTACAAATAGGATGAAATACTGAACATGTAGAGACAGAGTAATGCAGAATTGGACAAGCAGTTGTGCAAGGACAAACGTTGTTCAATGATGAGACAAGTTGGGGAACACTCAACAAAATCAGATACAATGATGATATGAAATATTTAACACCATCCTTGAAAACGTATAGATATATATATATATATATTGGTAACTTGGTATTGTTCAATAGTTAGACCAAGTGAAACAGCTACTCATCTTAAGCTTGTCTGAGGTACAGTTCCCTAGTTGTGCAAGGACAAACGTTAATCAATGATGAGACAAGTTGGGGAACACCCAACAAAATCAATTCAGATACAATGATGATATGAAACATTTAACACCATCGTTGAAAACGTATATATATATTGCTAACTTGGTATTGTTCAATAGTTAGACCAAGTGAAACAGCTACTCATCTTAAGCTTGTCTGAGGTACAGTTCCCTAGGCCCACACTGTACACCATGCATAAGGCTGGTGACAACGTATGTACTGCAAAGCACAACTGATAAAACATAATAGTGCTTAACGATGCTGGTATAGATGGTTCTTAAGCAGCATTCTCGCTTAGTAAAGAAACAGTTCACCACGAAATACTATTGACAATTTAAATATTGTAGGAAGCATTAAATAACAGAAAATAATGTTCCATTGGGAACCGAGACCACAGCTTCTTTTCCTTTAAATGTTAGATATTTACTCTGCCATATATACAGAATTCCACTATTGTGTAACTGAGAAATTTATAACGTTCTTCTGTTCCAGCTTAGCAGAACTTGCCAGAAAACTAGTGTATCGAGTATCGAATAGCTGTAATGCATTACATCTGGATTAACAATGTTAAATTCTTGCAGTTTTCTTATCGTATTTCAAACCATCCATAATACCTTAGTTTATCTTGATTATTACAGTCATTTCAAGGGGTTTCGTTTATTTTCCAGGTCTGTCCCGTATGATCAATCTCCATGAGGGTAATTTACACCCTAGTTTCAAAAAGATTACTTGAAAGCACATATTTCTATAAGCAAGTACCATTTGCTGACTTGATCTTACAAGGATAAAGAGAAATGCCTACAAGTGGCTAGACTGGCACCTTCCAGTCCAGATGTTTTACTAAACAGAGCAGTAATCTAAAACCCGAATCATGATTATTGGTAAACCAACTCTTACATACAGAAAAGAAGATGAGATGTAAATCTTCTGATAGGTGAACTTTCTCACACAAACAATAAACAAGTTGGAATATTCAGGTCTCATGCCAAACTCTTAAAATATTTTAAATGACAAATCCTAACCAAAATCTCGACATGTGTGACGATATGATCTTGGCCTGTTGTAAATAATATCCATGGCTCCATTTTTTCCTTGATGGAATAGCATTATAAGACATGCCTCCATTTTTACTTCCATGAGTTATCATTTTGAGGCAGTAGAGAAAGTTCAAATACTCACAACAGGAGATTGATCCTTTCCAATATGAGAGGATCGTAAAAGGCATGACTGTCATGAAAGCTCCACCAAATTCATCTGAACATTGAACTGAGGATGGTAGTGTTAAAGTATCTAACCATATCACCGAGACTTTGAATCCCCTCCTTTGCTTCTGAATGATGAAAGTGAGAAGAAGGAGCGTGGTGCTGGACAAAAATAATAAAAGTTGTATCATTATCAAGAGTACAGAAAGCAAGCCAGTTGCGGTGGAAAATGACTATTCATAATGGAAGCAAATTGCTTTCCTTCTCGTATTCACATAGCAACCAAATCAGTAGACGAAATTGCCGACTGGCTTTAAAAAATGTTAAATTAGCAAGAACTTTTCAATAGAGATTCACCTTTCATTAAAGTTGCCCCTGATAAATGTTCTTCCCTGGCTACTGCATAAAATATATTGTATCACTTTAGGTCAGATTTGAACATTAATGCCTAAGATAAGCATAAATCATTCTCTTTGAAAAACTACTTACCTGGGCTTTGTTCCTGGGAACGTTCTCCAAAGGAATTTGTACCTCCCAAATTGTAGCTTCTCTCAGAAGAGAGCTTTCCTGGTCCAATGCCCTTAGCTTGTGTACCTCTTTGCAATATGCCATCCACATTTCTCCTGGAGGGATCTTTCAATTCTTCTGTATCTTCATCACATTCTGAAACAGAAACCCAATCCGTCGTGACAGTTTCATATCGACTTTTCCTACCAAATTTCAGAAGCCTCTTAAACCCTTTCGGAGCATCTTTTTGGGGTTGTTGAGAAACCAAAATAGGCCTCTGTGCTGTGCCCCATTTTTTGCGGCTTTCATCTGGATCACTGTCAGCTGCCAACATCTGAGAAAGAGACTGCTTTGAATGTGACTTTGATGATGTCTGGTTCCCAAGTTCAGTGTTTAGACCCATGGCCCCAGAGGGGCTAAAATGAGTTGAAGTGGTATCCTCCACAGTGGGTCGCTCAGACAACAAGGCATCTGCCACGGACAGTTCGACATGCTCCTCCTTGGTGATAATCTCAGCACTGGAATCTATCTTTCCATTCTGACCTTGGTCTCTAGGACAGGGAGATGATGCCCTTTTGGATGGAGAGATATTACCACTGTCTACTTCTGAAACAATTTGATTATTTCTATCATTATCAGAGACACAATTACTAGAGAAACAATCTTCTGATGAATCTACTATTCTATTCAGAACTGGTAAGGGTTGCATGTTGTTCTGAGATGTATCTAAATCACCAATGGCATCCAAAGTTTCTGCTGTGCCACTTGCTGGCTGCTGAAGCTCATTTTCCTCTGCAACTCCTTCAAGGACATTTGATGGTTCTACATCTCTCGATTCTTCCACTGTTTCCTCTCTTTTCAGTTCGCTAGCTTGAACTTCGTCCTCAACAGTCTTTGAGGCGTCATCAAGTGGGGATGCTTTCATTTTGGCAACGCCAGGACCAACACCAGGGCCTATTCCACTGCCTTTGCGGAGGAAGGGTTTAGACTCAAGGGGGACAACACTGCTCTTTTTGGTAACTTTACTGTAGAAGCTCGGTTTTGATGTCAATACACTTTCCTCGGAGCTAATGGTGGCCGGCAAAGGTTTGATTGCACTTAGACCAGAAGAGCTTTTCTTCAATGCTTGACGACGATTCTTCTTCTCTTCCTTAACATCAGATGCCTGAGAAACAGAGCGAGAACCATTGGCATCTAAAGGAGCAGCTTTGTTACCACTTTTATTGTGGCTGCTACTTTTGATTTTCCCACGAGATGTAGGTCCAGATTTATCAAAGTTCGAACTTGAAACTGACCGTCCAGGTAAAGCCTTTGTGTTCTCTTTCTTCAGATCCGTTAAGTTAGGAACTGACCGAGTCAAAGGATTTTCAGTTGTCCTGCGCCTACCTGTAGAAGTGTGACTGGTGGTGTTTGAAACTTTAGGTATAGCAGACCTCCGAGATGGTGATGGTGAAGGAGCAGAACTACGTGCAGTAGCTGGAGATGTACTTTTGGATGAAATCTTCCTGGCACCGTTCGTTTTTGATGAGTCCTTTGACATGCGTGGAGTTGAAGAAGGGGTCTCACCAGGAGCAGGTCTGCTGACTGTACTTTTCTGATCATGTTTGTGAAATGAACTCTCATGCAAATCATTGATATTTTCCTCTTCCTCATCTTCATGGTTTACAATTACATGCTGTATTAAGGCATCACAATAAGAAACATAGTTACATATCAATTGGATCACCAGAATTAGGGAACCGGCAGAAGAGTATGCTATGATGCAATTAGTAAATCCTATGGTTAATTCTACAAACAAAGTATTGCAAGCATACCAGTTCTTTCTTGTACTTGGGGAGCCTGGTCTTGGCAGATTGCAACTTTTGGGCCTGATGTCGAGCCTGCACCACAGGATCTCGCTTCTCAGATGATTTTGCACTTTTTCCTGTCATTTCTGCTTTCCTCCGTTCAAGGGCATCTTGCATAGCTTTAAGTTTTGCTTCTTTTTCTGCTCTTTTAGCAAAGTGCTCCTCCCTTAGTTTTGCTTCTCGTTTCTCTCTGTACTGGTCATAAAATCTCCCTCTAAGCTCATCAGAAGACTTCTGGCTATCAAGGGCACCCAACTGCTCCTCGTAATTAGAATGGTTGCTATCAACCATGTTCATCAAGATCTGCATGTCAAAGTCCATTTTGTTGCTCCATGAATTGCTCCGAGAATCTCTCTCAACATTCTGCATGGTTTGTAATAGTTGCTCCAGGTCGTGCTCTCCTCCTGGGACCATACCAGTGATATGGCTTACTTCCTCTAGGTTACCTGCATACATGGGCTCTTCAATAGCCTGGCTTCTGCTTTCATTAGCAGTAAAAAATGACCCCAATTGATGGGATTTTTCGGAAAAATCTTGATTGAGCTCATAATCGCTCTTGGAGTGCTTCACAAGGGGCTCAAATCCTCCATGTCTTCCAGAGTTGGAAAAGCTGTCAGTGGCGTCTAACCCCTGTGCCTCGGAAAACTTGGCTTTTTCTTTGGAAACGCTACTTCCTTCTGAATATTGTGAACCGGCCCTATCCATCAAATCGACCGAAGTTTTCTGCAATTCAGTTATTTTGGGTGGAGATGAGAATCTTGCATTAAAGTCCTTCTTATCCTGTATTGGTCTAAACTCGGTCTGAAGAGGTGCTCCAGCTTGGCACGTATCTTTTCCATTGGGCAATGACGGCATTACCTGGTCAAAGATAGAGCTCTGTACATCCGTTTTCCCGATTTCGCCAGCTCCACTCCACCTCCTTAGAACGGTTTTTTCACACGTGGCGGAGCCCCCAATTTCAGCGGATAACCGTCTACTTTCTATCTTTAAATTTTTTTTTATTTCTTCCGTGGAGTGTCCTTGTTGCCTTTGTTTTCTTTCAAAAAGATTAATCGCATCTTGCACGCTAAACCTCCTCGTTGACTCCGTCTTTCGTGGAGGATCTGTCTCTTCGTTATCCCCCGCACTCTCATAGTCCGAATCACTACTTGAGTCCCTGTTTGGGCGCGACCGTTCCGGAAAATAGTTTATACTCCGAATTACGGATGAGTTGGATCTACGTGATCCAGATCTTGCTATCTGAACTCTTCGCATTGGGGAAGCCGATCTCCTTGCTCTTGGGGACGCAGATCGAACTAAGGGCCTCTTTGTGGACAGCGGAGATTGATCGTCTCTGTCTGAACTGATTGATTCCAATCCCCTTGAAGCCATACCTACTGACTCAGGACTCACTGCCATACCTCCCTCCTCCATAGTATAGAGCACTGGAGGTTTTGCAACAGAATCATCTGTGAATGACGAGGAACAATGACTTTCCTGCTCAGGTTGCATGGCAGCATATGACTGTGACAATTGATTTTCCTTCAAAGTATTCTCATACGATTTGTCGCCGTGTTTTGATGAGGGGCCGGACAAAGTTTTATGTGTACCGTCTATCCGCGGGGAAACTTGTTGCTGTCTTTGCTGACATGAAACCGCAAACTTGGCGCATGCCTCCCTGTGGAGAACATTATGGTCACGAAGAAGAATTTTAAGGAAAACCCATTGAAAGGAAAATGTGAAATAGAGTTTCCTCGCTTGATCAAAGATGAAAGTTTTTGCCGTCACTATATGATCACCTTAAGCGATTTGCTCCAAAACGTTCGGAAAAAGCCATGAGATTAGCCATGTCTCCAACCGAAAATCCAGCAGCAGTAGCACGAGCTAAAGCTACTTTTAATTCTTGGTATAACGTCATAAGACGTACGTCTATGGCACGCA
This sequence comes from Pseudotsuga menziesii, assembly GCA_001517045.1. NCBI lineage: Eukaryota > Viridiplantae > Streptophyta > Pinopsida > Pinales > Pinaceae > Pseudotsuga > Pseudotsuga menziesii. The sequence continues at coordinate 38,177 of LPNX010562712.1, read as the reverse complement.
ATAAGTGACTCCTGAGAAAAAAGTAGTTTAAATCGGTACAAGAAAACATGTTAAAGATAACATCAGAATGCAATAGATCACAAAATTTTGCTTGCATCTTTTTGCATGATAAATCAGAACGGGCTAGATGATATATGTTTACTAGCATCGCTATTGTTTGAAAAAGAGAAAATTCTCACCTCGAAGCATCTGCTAGCGCCGTTTCCTTTCTCGACTGTACAGCAGACAAATAATTTGTAAGTTTCTTATAGAAGATGAATTGCTTTGAAGTTGAGATGAAAATAAATAAGACAGCATTTATGACGATGTTTTTTTTACTGCGTACCTTTAATTCTGTGTTTGGAGTGCTCCCGTCTATATAAAACAGAATTGTAAAACCCTAGTCAGCAGAGATTTATGTAGAGTAATGGAGTAAAAACTTACAATTTGTAGCCTAATATATAGGGCAATCTTATCATGCATGAACCAAATCTGAAAATCACTTTATGGAAGCAAGAACTACAGCAGTGAATCTGCCCCATCTTCTTCAAGATTAATGTTAAAACCCTTAACAATTTCAGCCTTAACTTATGTCAAATCAGCAAAACATACAAGTTCTGGATTTTCAGCCTTAACTTATGTCAAATCAGCAAAACATACAAGTATTAGAAATTACCAAATTATGAAGACAATAACTGAAAATCAACTCTGCATATATATATAGAGAGAGAGAGAGAGAGATTAGATGAAGTTCCTGCACATACCATAGCCTCATCCCAAGGGCAATACAATCCTCTAACCCTCAAAAACCTTAGCTAGGGAAAACCAAATAAAAACCTAGCCAACACTAAGGAACTCCAACAAGCAAGCATGACACTAGCAAGACTCTCCTCTTCAAGTCCTCCTACGCAAGACATCTCCTCTTCTCCCCTCAACAGGTACAATCTACTGCTCCAGTGTCTCCAAGGGACGAAACCCTAACCCTGGTATTCAAGATGCTCCAACAAACCCTAGCACCTCCAAGACAAGAGAAATAAATTACAAAGATGAAGTACAAAGAAGGAGAGTGAGACAGGTGAACTCTTCTCCTCGCATCTCTAACAAAAGATAATGAAGTGATCATCTCCAAATGTCTAGCTCACAAGAACAAACCCAAGCATCTCACAAGAGAAAGCTCCGTACAAAGACATCCTCTCTAGACTTCATAATTTCTCTTAGTGTTTCCTCATGAACCCTAGTGTCTTTTTCCAACAAGACAAGTACAAAGAAAAGACTACAAAATGATGATGATGAAAGAACCCTCTCCTTCCACTATATATATGAGAGCTAAGGGAGGATAACAATACACGTGTTGGCCTAAACCCTTACAAGTAATCTACAAAACCACATGTAGGATCACATATGTGAAGCACTACACTCCAAGGGTACACATGTCAAGCGACAAGGTGATGACATACACAAGCAAGGCTCCAATGCAAGTGCATTTCATGAGAGATGTGTCCAACGCTCCAACAAGCCTCCAACAAGCCTCCAAAAACTCCAATGCTCCTAAGCCATGTGCTCTGCTAGGTCTACTTTACCTAGATGAACGCTATCTTTGCAATCCTTAGTCAACTCCAAGCCTTCATACAGGCATCCAAGCTACCTACCCCATGTTGTCTAGTGCTCAACACCCTCCTTGAGAATGACAAGCATTCCTCCAATGTACATGTTGCTAGCGTGAGAATGTCCCAAGCTGTCTCAATATCTCCAACGCTCCAAGGAAGAAAGTCATGCAAGCATATCCGACTAAGTTCAAGTAGCCAATGAGTAAACAAACCACCTCTAATGTGCAAATCCAAAATGGACCATCCAAGGGTTAATCATGCACCATGTACCCCAAACATGGTGTAAAGTTGTGAATACTTTTGGAGTAACCCCAAAAGCTAACATAATTACCCCTCAAACCTAGCACCTAAGCTAAAGGAAGTCCATGTTATAGCATGCAGCACCCATCCTGAGAACATGTTTCTCAAAGCAATTTGAGAAAGAGAGAAACAAGAAGTTCATTTAAGAGTCTAAAACAATTAATGAACCAAACCTTCCTTCTCAACGGGATTTACAAATACTACATGTTCTTTTGAGTCATAAGGGCAATGCCATTGTTGACAATTCCACTAGGCTACATTCCCATGATAAGTAGAAATGTCATACAATTTAACACTTGTGAATTTAACTCGTTGCATGCAGTTCATAAGGATAGGTAAGAACATGCATTTTGTGAGCCTATTGTGTCTCACAAAAGTACCAAGGTTGGTTTTGTAATGTTATTGCATTTATGATCAATCATACAAAAGCTTTCCAACGTAGTGAATGGCTTTGCTCCCTATTGGAATCATCTCTAGAATATCCATTACCTTGATTTTTTGTATGCATTGAAAGTATTAGCCAAGGCATCATCAAGACCTACATATCAAATTGAAAGTTGAGTGAATACGTGGATTTATGTTTATTCTTTATCATTCATGTTGAAGGTCTCTACTCTACAATATGTTGTGCGAAGACTTCTAGTATAGACTAAAGACTTCCATAATAGACCTTGAGAACGCCCATGGGCTTGTGTGTATGGGTACAAAGACATAATCATGGTTATCTTTCACAGCCATCTAATGAATATAGTTACGAATTACAAAGATATGATGCATGAGTTTGTGGAAACAACATTCCCACTGAGCACTAAGATTTACCCTACTATGGTAGGTTTCGCAAGGGATGGGTAGGGTAGGAGGCACGCCATCGCTCTTCAAAGGCTTATTAATGCTTTATAGACTTGGAAAGCGTTTGACTCAATCCCCAGAGATGCATTGTTCCAAAGACTTGGAGACATAGGAATTCCCGAGATTCTTTCGACCGCCATCATGTGGTTATACGAGACAGTTTCGGGTCATCTTCGCACAGCTCATGAGGTTCCAGAATTCATCAGGAGTACCATTGGGATAAGAAGACATGTCCTTTATGGGATCTACATTGACGAGCTAGAATCTTTCTTGCAAGAGCACATTCACGTTGGTGATGGGTGCCACCTCCACTAGGTCCTGATCTCTATTCTTCTTTTCGCAGATGATGTTATCCTCATGGCCTCATCTCCTGAAGGTTTGCAGAGACAACTAGATGCCTTGGCCCTCTACTGTGATCTCTGTCAGTTAACGATCAACCTAGGTAAAACCAAGTTCATGATCTTCAACAAGTCGAAGAAGCTCCTCTCGAATCTTTACTTTCTCATTAAAGGGGAGGATATCGAGATCACTTGCTCTTAAACTTATTTAGGAGTACAATTCATTGGGCCTTGTCTTAGTTTGCGACATGCCCTTCAGCCCCTTGTCAACAAGGGGTATGGATCCTTAGCACTTCTTGAGTGACAATGTTTCAAACATCATTTTCAAGTTATCCCATCCAAGATGTCTCTCATGGACACTCTCATCCAACCCACGGTTCTTTACAGTATAGAGGTTTGGGGGCCTTGTCTACTTGACTCTAACTAGTACTCTATTGAGCAAGTTCAAATCCTTCTCCTTTGTTGCATCATCAAATGGAAGCAGACAATACCTCAACCCATCATACTTGTGGAGTTTGGCACCCAACCCTTTTGGCTTGAGATTGTATTTCACCTAGTCTCATTCTTACACGCATTCAAAGCTTCGTAGATTCAGCACAAGAGCAAGACCGCTACCCGTACTTGGCCAATGAGTCAACAGAGTCCATTGCCTTTCAAACATCATTTTCTAGTTATCCCATCCAAGATGTCTCTCATGGACACTCTCATTCGACCCACGATTCTTTACAGTATAGAGGCTTGGGGACCTTGTCTACTTAACTCTAACTAGAACTCTACTGAGCGAGTTCAATTCCTTCTCCTTTGTTGCATCATCAAATGCAAGCAGACAGTACCTCAACCCATCATACTTGCAGAGTTTGGCACCCAACCCTTTTGGCTTGATATTGTATTTCGCCTAGTCTCATTCTTACATGCATTCAAAGCTTAATAGATTCAGCACAAGGGTAAGACCGCTACCCGTTCTTAGCCTATTGGTCATCAGAGTCCATTGCCTTTACTAGCCCTCCAAGCCACACTCAGTGTTGGTATGATAGAGTTTTGGCCATTTTGGAGTCAATTGGTATTACGATAGACCGACTTCCCCCTTTTCGATATTCTTTGGGTGTGCTTGGTCACCTCTTACCTACCAAGCAAGAGTTGAACAAAATCGTCCAAGATGATATCTACAAGCAGTATGTGCAAATCACATGGATCAATCCTCAAGGCGGGTTACATCCAAAGATGGCCTTTTATGCTGAGCATTTCATGGATCTAAGGGGTGGGCTCATTATCCAGCCCCACTACACATTGCTTCATTGGACACATGCTCTTCATATTTCTTTAGGCCAATTCAATGTGGGCTCCCACTGTCTTAGGGTTGAGACAGATCACCATATTGACCGACCAAACAAGATCTGCAAGGTTTGCCACCTTCAAGAGCTTGAGAAAAAGGAACACTTCATCTTTCATTGTCCTATATACTACGAGATCCACAGACGGTTCCATTGTCCTTTTAGAGAGCTTCTTCCTAGGGAGCTATAGACACTATCCAGATACTTTCAGTACCCTGGCCAGAGATGTCTAGCCTTGTATTTACAGGAGGCCCTCCAACTCTGCTCTCTCGTCCTTCAATCACGTTCATCTACTAGAAAAGTCTCCATGTAGTAGATCGCTTCTTTTTTTCCAGTGCTCCCATCTTTGAGGGGTACCAAGAGGCAAATAGGTGGGGAAACTTCTTTCGACTTCAGACATATTTAAATGCAAAAAGGATTTCCTCCTCTACTTTCCAACCCCATCGACATAAACAATCTCAACCTCGTACCAGTTGTCAACCAATTTCTTCTAGAACACGACGGGCATATCACTCCAAGCAGAGAAGTTCCTTAGTCAACCTCCTCTTCCAACTCTTCCTCTGGACAAGGTTTTATTTTGCACTTCCTCTAATCGACCTCAAATGTCAAGAGAGATGGCTCCGATGTAACAAGACCAACATATGCTTTTTTATTTCACAAGCCCTAGATCTACTTTATCTATGCATCTCTCTCCTAGATTGGCTCTCCATCTGTGGTGTTCGATATCTAGGTTTTGGTATTACTTTTCTTTCTACATTTCAATTCATAGGAGCTACTTTAGTGCTCCCACTTTGTATTGGCATCTTGGTACCTAACAAACACATTGACCTACTTTTGTGGTCATTTGTTGGATATTAATAAAATTATCCTATCTTATCTTATCTACAAACAAGAATGGATACAAAACTCGAGGTGGCCAAACTTCTACAAGTAATGTTTTCAAGTGGGACAATAGTACCATGTCAAGGACATACAGAGCAACAACTATGGATAACAACAGTGACCAAGTTCACATGTAACCATATGCCCTGGCTCAGATATAAGCAATCACGGACATTCTTAAGTTCTCTAGAGGACAACAGCATCTTACACAAGCAATTGCATACCTCATGTTCTGTTTTAGGTTACATCCATGGACTATATCAAGGCGGATTTGGGTTTGTGATAACACGGTGGTCATCACACAAAATCAACAATAGGATTAGTACTATATGCACTTTAACATATATACCAAGGTATACTACTGGAACAGGACATCATATATATGTCTCATAAATCATCTGAAACACTGGAAATGACCGGATATCAGTGGCCAAGTTTAAATGCGACAAATCACAACCTCAAAGATAACCATGCCCTAGCTCAGCTATAGGCAATCATCAACATTCATAAGTTCCTTAGGGGACAGCAGCCCCTTCCTCAACCCATTACATAACTCATGTTCTGTTTTAAGGTTACATCCATGGACTATATAATGGATAGTGGGTTTGGATTTGTGATAGCATGGTGGTCATCACGCAAAATCAACAATAGGAATGGTAGTTGATGCACTTTAACATTTATATCAGATATATTACTGGAACAGAACATCATATACATGACCCATAAATCATCTGAAACACTGGAAATGACCATATATCAGTGGCCAAGTTTATATGCAACAAATCACAACCAAAGATAACCATTCCCTAGCTCAAATAAAGGCAATCATCAACATTCCTAAGTTCCCTAGGTGAAAGCAGCGCCTTCCTCAAACAATTGCATACCTTGTGTTCTGTTTTAAAGTTACATCCATGGACTGTATCAAGGTTAGCGGGTTAGGGTTTGTCATAGCTTGGTGGTCATTTTACAGAAAATCATCAATAGGAATAGTAATAGATGCAATTTAACATATATATCAAGGTATACTAATGGAACAGAAAATCATATTCCTGACCCACAAATCATCTGAAACACCAGAAATGACCAGATATCTACACTGGATTCTTTAACACCCCCTCAAGAATACACCATTGTATAAAACTAATGAGACACGAGATGGAACTTGAAAAAACAAATCAGCAATAAGTGCACAAAAATGAAAACATATTATGTCAAGGTATACTAATGGAACAGAAAATCATATTCCTGACCCACAAATCATCTGAAACACCAGAAATGACCAGATATCTACACTGGATTCTTTAACACCCCCTCAAGAATACACCATTGTATAAAACTAATGAGACACGACATGGAACTTGAAAAAACAGATCAGCAATAAGTGCACAAAAATGAAAACATATTATGTTTGCATCATGTGAATTTTGGGTTAAAATACCAATTAAACATCAGCCACATCAAGCTGAACTATCCATGAACAAATCATGTTTGTCGAATGCTTGTGTGACAACCTTCTACAACTCCAAATGCAAGACAAGGTCAATTTTCATGCAAATTGAGTCTCTGGGGGTCAAACCCCTTCATAAATGCAATGAAAGGTCAGCTACTAGGTAGCCAAGCTTTGTGCCTTCCTAAATTAGAATGCTAGCATTACTGCAATCCTAAGGAATTTGCCAAACAAGGCAGCAAAATGCATTTATATAACTCTCTAGCTGTCTTCTCATCATTAAAGTTTACCCTGACTGAATCTAGACAAATTTATCAGAACATATTATTCTACAATATTCAAACCTTTTAACAACATTGACCAAATTTGTCTTTTTCCCCAAAAAATTATTACTAAGACCTAAAATTAGGTTGAGATGCCTCTTCATACCTCGAGGATACATCCAATAATTGTGCAAGACGCATGAACTACAAATTAGGATCATGCCATACTCTAAAGGTTAAGTTTGACACGTGTCCTTTCATCGCAATGCAAATTCCATTCTCTTGACAGAATTAGTGATGCAAAATTTAAAGATATAATCTTTACAAGATCAATTGCTTACGCAACAATATCAGATCATAAGTGAATAGAAATTGACTAGTCATGTAATTTCTGTCCAATTGCTTTATTCACTGCAAAGCACAAAAAATTATTTTTATTTAGTTTATATATTAAAGTCTACTGGTGGCCAAAGATGGCCGATGGGACAGAATTCCAGAAAAATGTACATGAATAGAGCATCCAATGGGAGTGTATAAAGCATTTCTAACAAAGTAAATATCAAAGAAGTAGACGAAGGTTTAAAGCATGAAAATTCTGAGAAAGATAAAAGAAAGAGGTGGGATGGAAAAGATCACGAGAAAGAGCCTGAGAGCTAGATTCAGAAGAAAGGTCAATCAGTGACTCTCCTAACACTCGAGGCTTAAAAGAAATTGTTGATAAGATTCACACATTGATGTCTGACAGAGATTGTTGAACCCTACATAAAGCAAACTTCAGAATCATTTAAAAGAACATCTCAATAAAAAAGAACATAGTATCCAGTTAAAAATTTAAAACATCTCAACTTCCAAGGTAAACAGGCATGTCAAAAACATAGTTCCAATCAAGAGACCTACACTATAAGTACCAGCCCCCTCAAGTTAGTATTAATTCATTGGCATTCCAATCTGAATTTGCTTTTATCCCTTGTAAAACAAGAAATACCTCTAGGTAGGCATTAGCTATTCAACTATTATATACACCACAACAAGCTATGCACCCAATGTTATCGCATAGTGCATGATTGCTATCTAGATGAAGCATCGCCATCTGAACCACATATCAGTGAAGCGTAAGAAATGGCAGAGACATGATCATATTTCCTGATTTTGCTTATTCTGCAAACAGTGTCCAACATCAATTTATTGACACTAGACAGATTCACTAAGGTCTTGTTCTGTTACTACATACCAGTTTAACTGGCATTGAGTTGAATTTCTTACCCTTTGCCTCTGCTCTACTGAAGAGTCAGAGCACAACAGAAAAGACACAGGAGTAATGGCCTAACAAAACTGCAAACTAAAGATGGCTGTAGTTTGAACTTGATGGTTACACAGAATCAAGACCAGTTACAAATATCCCTCAAATGCAACAGGTTCGCAGGACTGTCCAGGATAAACTAACCTCAGAACCAGCCTAAGAGGATAGGTTCAAATTCTCAACGGTTGCTTAGGTTTCCCTATACCTTTAATAGGTAATTATTTCTGTCTTTCTATTGAGAAAGGTCCAATGTCTTTCACAGATAGCCTGACCCTTTTCACTCCTTGGCAGGTTGAATAAGTCCAACATTGTATAAATTATCTGTAAATCCTTCAGTCACAGGAAGCCAAAGGCACCTATAGTGCATCTTAACGTACTAAATTCCGATTTCAAACACTAAATTGGACTATAGATTCCTCTGGGAACAGAAACTTCTTAAATTTCCAAAAAGTCAAGTTCATAAGTTCCAACATACCTGTTGTCAATTCCACACTGGAAGTTTGATCTCCATCACCCTGCAGAGAAAGAAACAATGCCTCAGAGCCAGTCATTATAGTTTGCCCCCAAATTTTCTGCTGCTGATGACATGGATAAAAAATAAACAGGAAAATAAGATTAAGATTACTGTTCTTGCCAGGGGATATGGAGCAAGATTAAAATTTCTTGCATTATTCAACTGAGCCATCTCCGCCTGAATGGCATTGACCTGCTCCAGCAGCTCGGGAGAGTTTGCAAATCGTACAAACCTAGTGATAAAAATCAGATAAGATATCAGAGCAGATTATACATGTTCCCAATTTGTTTTCACCGGATCATGAGAACAACTCAGGAGTAAAAACTTCTATAGCGTGTGTCAAATGTTCCTTTTTACTGAAGTTCAGATCATGGCTGACCTTTCCACGGTGCCTTTAGTAAACCACGGTGCCTCATTCTCGTTTTCTGACAATTCAAGCTTAAAAACACGTCCATCTCCTTGGACTAGTTCTTGTGCTGCAGGTAAATGTCCAAGCAGAGGCTTCGGAAGCCCTGGATCAAGCTTTTCTGTTTCACCGCCACCCGAAAGGACTACTTCATACCTGCGGTGCAATAATACCACATTTGGAATAAGACAAAAATTCCGTTTGATGTGAAATTTGATCACAAATTGACAATTCATACATTAGATCTAGAAGTGCTATGAGTATTGAATCCAATGTAGATCTGGGCAAAGGGATCATTCTAATAGGAGCATTGTAACTCTAATCCAGACATCAAAGTCTAACCCTCGGTGATTTTTTCTTTCATTCTAGACATTCTTTGGTACTTGACCACAGAACTCCAACATTTGCCCAATATTCAGTGGGGGTAATAAACCTAACGTTCTTACAGTTAAAAAAAATCAAAGCCGTGGAAATAAAAACAACATTTCCTGGTACCTCGTCTCCCTGGGAGAGAGCTGAAGTGCAACATAATCAAGAAGCGTATCTGCTTTCATCTCAGCTGTTTAAGTTGTTTTCCAGTTCAATATTTAAGAAATAAGTTGCAAACTTTCGCATTAGAGAGCTTCAAATCATTACAATCTAGCACCAGGAACCCGCATTGTCAGCTCATACTGAGGAAGATGTACGTTTCCATTAGAGTTTAAGGCGAAGTAAACTTTCCGGCAGCGCTGGGAATATCCTGAAAAAACAATCGGTTTTGTCAGCCTTGAGCAAAGTAAACAAAAGAGAAGACCGTGAATATTCCATGTGATTTGGCATAACCTGAAATTAGTTACAAAAAGTATCAGCTACACAACATAAAGTGTTTGTACATGTAAGAATGCACTGCTTTAAGAGAAGTTTTCAGCATTGTGTATTAAAGAAAATTATGTTAAATTACCCAGGGCAACAATCCCCACTAAAATGCACATCTGCATTTGCTGGGAATGAGACGGATGATAACATCATTCAAAGTTCAAACTGAAATCGCGCCCTTTGGCTAGAAGAAACCTTATATATCACTGTAACGCATGCCGAAGAGGAAAAACAAAACCTTATACACACTGTAACCAGTGCCCAAGAGGGACTTGACGCCAGAAGCCGAAAATCACAAGAAAGTAACTTTCCGGTTCATATGCCGCCTTTAAGTTCGGAATGCATGAGCTCTTTCAGCCTTCAATGGCGCCCGATATTTCATGCAAACCTCAGAAACCACAACATAGAGTACTGAACAGTTCACTTGGGCCAGAACTTGGGAAACGTGTACAAAATGACCGTTTTCACATGTGAATCGCGAAATTAAGGCTCGGAAATCTTGGAAAACTAGAATGCGCGTCCCAATGACCTCATTCAAGGCTTATTTCCAAACATGTACAGAAAATAACCTTTCAAACTGAACCGAGACTCAAAACAGGGACAGCAGACCCTCGATTTAGCGATTTTCTTGACGAAGAACCGAAATGTGATTTAAAAACCTGCAGTCGTCCCCATTTCTTCCTCAATCTAGCCAAATGAAGTTGTATTTTGACCGCAGAAACCCGTAATGCTTCTCCGCGGCGACCTTCATGAGCAACGAAAATGCACTTCCTGCACGGCGTAGGGCGTCATTAATCTTGATCTTTAAGGGAAAACGCATACGACACCGGATCCGGACGAAACCTGCGTCAAAATAGCCCGGGAAAATTTGTGAAGGAAGTCAGCGGCACCAGGTCTTCAATGCTAGAATGTTTGGAACCGGGTGTCGAACCCGTGACCGCTCAGATCGGGTGTGGAAATGCTCTGTTTCGTGACTTATCTGGGAGCAAATACGAGGCGGCCTGGAAGTAGTTTGTTCGCTCCTCTTCCTCCTGCTCCTCCGCCCGGCAGAACAAGAAGGCTGAGTATAATACGCACAAAACAGAGCACTTCTTTGTCTCTGCCCTCCACATAAAATTTGTTATTATTAAATACAATTAAAAAAAATTAAATCACATTACACGATGCGCACTTCCTTTTTCTCTGCTTTCTCTTTACCAGCTGGTCGAAAGTTAAAGTGCGCGGCTCTGCGCTGCATGCGTTTTTTGACAATGACGCCCACTACTTACGTAAAAGAAAATCCTCTTCCCCTTCCTCCTTCCACCACGACAATTTTCATCATTTCGACACTGTGGCGCACTGGAGAAACAGGGGAGGAATCAGCAAGGGTGTGCCCGACGCCAAGCAATGGAGTGCACGCCGACTGTTCAACTCATTTGCCAATCAGACAATGACGCACTCGATATTTCCAGATAGTTCCATCTCAGCTTTCCAGGTGGGATAATTGTCCAGCTAGGCAAGCCAGACAAAGAACGATGGATGGAACACGTGGAATTTTACCATTAGCTGGAAAGGAAACCCTAAGGAGCTTTGAAAATTGATCATGGACCCCTTCCTTTCACACGTTTTGCTTTTCCAGTAGGCTTTACATCGTCGCTCAGGTCATTAATTTATGTAAGAGGACGCCACGTGGCCTGGTTGTCGCGGCATGTAGGACCACTTACTACGATAATGACATGTGTTCAAAACCCAGTGAGAGTGTGAACGCGCTTGACCAAGTCATGGGTGACACTTCTTTGATTGATCAACCGTAACCATGATTTATGTACATGGGTCTCAATCCGTAACCATGAGCAGATTTGTGCATTGCTAAAATTTATAGGTCATAGTTTTATTATACACACTTCACAAACTTATAAGGCTTTATTATATAGGAAGTCCATTTAGTGTTAGCTTGGCAATGTGATTTTGGTAACACTGGTGGTCCATATGTTAATTGGAAAGGTTATACAAAGTTTATTGACAAAATTATAAGGATTTATTTTATAAGAAGTCTATTCAATGTTAGTTGGGTGGTGTGATTTTATTAATAATGGTGGTTTATATGTGTAATTGGGAAGGTTATAGAAAGTTTAGTGACAAAATTATAAGGATTTATTTTGTTGGAAGTCTATTCAGTGTTAGCTGGGTAATGTGATTTTATTAATAGTGGTGGTCCATTGAAACGTTTTAGTTGGTGTATGTTGTTACTTTATGTATGAAGGTAAAGGATTATGAAGAAAGAAAATGTTTTGAGTATTATTTATTGGAGATGTCTAAAAATTTGACGATTTGGATTGGACGACCATTTTTTTCTCGGAATTCAACATTTTTTATTTTGCAGAATCATAATGTAACTATGTTTTAATCCCAATTTTGATGGTAGAAATGGATTCAACGCCCTCAAAAATCTCTAGGGCACCCAATATTTTAAAACTTGACAACTGCAACCTGGATTTTTAAAAATTCCAACCGAGTTTTATCAAAATTGTGCTGGAAAAATCAACCTATTCCAACCCAAACAGTAGAATTTTTAGACTATGCGTTATTTTGTTTATGCCTTTAAAAAGTGTTGAAGAAGCTAGTGTGATTATGTTAATAATGGTGGTAATGGGTTAATGCACTTGTAAGAGGCTCTAGCAAGAGGCATGTGGCCACTTCATGTACAAAGATAAAAGATTAAAGGAGAATTAGGTGTTCTAAGTGTTTTTTATTCTACTGGGACAATTATGTTCGAGGGCTGGAATATAGTAGAATTCGACTGAAGGATACTCAGGATACTCTTCTGTGGTCTTTTAACAACTATATTGGACCTCTAACTGCTGCCATTGGCTACGATTGCATCTCCACGAACAATAGCTTAAAGGGGCGTAAATCTGTTAGTGATTCTCTGTGGGCTTTGAATATGCCCACCAAAATTACATGTTTTATCTGGTTATTAGAAAATGGCAGGATTCTTACCTGGGAGCAGCTCCAATCATGTGGTTTCCATGGCCCAAGTCGCTGCGTTTTATGTGAGAGAAGTACTGAGGATATACAGCATCTCTTCTTGTTTTGCCCATTCACTGCGAGTATCTTCACCTACTTTGCAGCTCGGTTTCGATTCTCTCTGCCCTGTCTCAACTCAGTACCGCCCCTTCTGGCACATTGGTTCTCAACTGCTGTGAGGAATGCAAATTTTGGATATTTTCCTTTTTTTGCTTTCTGGTGTATATGGAATCTGCGAAATAAATGTCACTTTGAAGATTGGAAACCTTCAGTTCAACCTCTTATTTTCAAGATTGAGAGTTTCTTAAATCTATTTCCAGCTCCTCATAAATCACACAAAACCCGGATTATTGGTCCCGAGCCTCAAAAGGTCTTCCCTTGTGAATTTTTTGATGGGGCTGCTGCTGACAATTTAGGAGGTGCGCGTTTTATGATTTACCTTAATGAAAATCACTATTTCAGTTTCTCTTTGGGATGTGGATGCAGCACGAATACAAGAGCAGAATTATTAGCTCTCTGGGTTGTTCTTAGAGTGAGTATGATGATGGGTATTCCCATACACTTGATATATGGTGACTCAATGGTTATAATTTCTTGGCTCAATGGACTTTCTGCCTTGGATATTCCTTCTCTGAAACATTGGTGTGATGAAATAAATAATATGCTCTATTTTGCCCCTCCGGTGATCTTCAAGCATATTTACTGTGAGCATAACATGTTGGCTGATGGCCTCTCTAAGCAGGCTTTGCTTTTGGGTATGGGATCTGGAACTTTCTTTGAATCACTAGATGGATCGGTCATAGATCATGGCCATTTTATGCTATTTTAGCTGTTGAACTTCACTTGTTTATTCAGCATTTGATTTTTACATTTGATAGGCTTTGCTGTCTGTCATGTTCGAGACCTTTTCAGCCAGCTAGTCTTGCTCAAGGAATGTCTGTTTGAGTTCACCTCCGATTCACAACATTTTTTGACCTGATATATCAGGAATGATGAGAAAAGTCTGCTATGATCAGACTTTATTGTTCTTGGATGACTGTTGTTTTTTCTGTTGACTGGATCATTGTATGTCTTTATGCTGATGGCATCATTTTGTTCCTTTCTGCTAAGAAAGATGGATTATGTATAATATGTCTTTTGATTCTATGAATAACAAAGACTGGTATTTTTTCCTCTGAAAAAAAAAAAAAGTGTTTTTAATTCTACATACTCATAAGTGTTGGAAGGGCTAGTGTGGTTTTGTTAATAGTGGTGGTCCATAAGCTAATGCAGTTTGAAAGTCTCTAGCTAGGGATATGTGGCCACTTCATGTAGTAAGGTAAAGGATGGTAAGAGAAGTAAGTGTTTTGTGCGTTCTTTATTTTATGCTCCCAAAAAGTGTTGAAGTGGGTAGTGTAGTTTTGTTAAGAGTGGAAATCTGCAGAATAATGCAATTTGAGATGCTCTAGGTAGGGCATGTAGCACTTCATGTGTGAACGCAATTTAATGGGTTAATGCAATTTAAGAGGCTCTAGCCAGAGGCATGTGGCCTCTTCATGTACAAAGATAAAATATTGAAGGAGAATTAGGTGTTCTGAGTGTTTTTTATTCTACACATGCATAAGTGTTGGAAGGGCTAGTGTGGTTTTGTTAATAATGGTGATCCATAAGCTAATGCAGTTTGAAAGTCTCTAGCTAGGGGTATGTGGCCCCTTCATGTAGTAAGGTAAAGGATTGTAAGAGAAGTAAGTGTTTTGTGCGTTATTTATTTTATGCTCTCAGAAAGTGTTGAAGTGGCTAGTGTAGTTTTGTTAAGAGTGACAATCTGTGAAATAATGCAATTTGAGATGCTCTAGGTAGGGCATGTAGCACTTCATGTATGAACACAAACGATTGTAAGAGAATTAGTTGTTTTGAGTGTTCTTTATTCTACATTCTTAAAAGTGTTGGAAGGGCTTGGTGATCCATGGGATAAAGCAATTTGAAAGGCTCTACTAGGGCCATGTGGCTACTTCATGTACAAAGGTGAAGGATTGTAATAGAATTAGGTGTTATGAGCATTACTTATTCTACGCTCTCAAACAAGATTCTATGATTTGTTAATAATTGTGGTTCTCAAACAAGATTCTATGATTTGTTAATAATAATAATTGTGGTTCATGGGCTAATGCAATTTGACAGGCTTTAAGGTGAGGGCATGTAGTGATTTCATGTTTAAAGAAAAACAACTATAAGAAAAGAGAAAGTGAGTCATTCAAATATAACTATAATGGTTTGTAGAGAATAAACGTAACCAATTTTAATAGCAAATCACTTTGTAATATAAAATATTAGAAACTAAAAAATATTGAAAATAGTCCTTTGGTGTGGCATTAAAAAAAATACAAACTCCAAAAACACCATAATTTTGCAAAGAACTTTGACCCCTACAATTAGATTGACAATTATAGATCAAGTGTCAAATCATATATTACTATTGTCCTTCTCTCGTGACAAACTTTGGGAATCTCTAGAAGAATCCATTCATATACTACTATTGTCCTTTTTTTATGGTATAAAGATGAAACTCGGAATAAGATACCTTAAATGATAGAAGGAAATCTATCCCTTCCATCTTAATAGAAACACACCAATTAACTTTGATGGAATGTCCTTTTAACATTTAATCAATGTAATGTTTTACTTCTATTTAAAAAAATAAGTATGTATTAATGTAGCATTAAATAAAAGAGTTTAGATATATAAAAAGAAATTTTACATTTGTAACAAAAAAATTAAGAAATTATATGATAAATACAAGTTTATGTAATGTTAATTTTTTATAAAAAAATAATATAATTAGTTGTTTTTTTTTAAATAAAAACCTTGTATTACATTAAATGGACTTAATTACACAACAAAGAAAACACTAAGACAAATCCACTGACAAAGAATTGCACCACCCCTCGGCACCAGTCAGGATCATTCCTACCGTGTGGACATGTAGAAACCCAAAACCCCCAAAAAGATACAACAAAATGCCCCCTTGATTACAAAAAATACCAGGCTAGGACTAGAAGCCACATGCCTTTACAAAGCCAAAACAAAGAGAGGAAAACATAACATCAGAGAAAGAACCAGAGTTCAAACCCTCTTAAGACCAGGGAAACCCCGAATGGAGCCCATAGCAGAGGACACACCAAACGGCATACATTGCTTGCGAGGAGCCATAAAAGAACTAGTCGGGCCGTCGCCAAGCTCCTATTCACGTCCGGTTGCCTTCGCTCAAGGTCTAGCATTCCCCAGCTGCATACAGTTTGTCGGGTAAAAAGGAATACCCAAATAGCCAACCACCATATCTAACTTCCTGTGCATGAGATGACATTCATTCTTGTGCTCTTTCCACACTCTGACAGGCTCTTCATCGCCTTCCTGCTTCACTTCTAGGACCATAGCAAAGTGCCCAACCAACTGCAAATTGACCCAATACATCATTAACAGGCGGTCATATGTAGACGCGCGACCCACCGTGTTTCCTGGGTCAAGTACCCAGTTTGCCACCTCCTTGTGCAAATCCTCAAAGGGCATCGCCTTAACCTCTTCCCAAAGGTTCCCAACCAAATTGTCAATTTCCAAACGGATGGCTAGGGGCACATGGTCTTTATAGGTTTCAACAGCCACCCGAGCATGCATCTAGGCTCACGAAGCATGGTGACCCTCCTTCTTATTCCGAATGGGCCCCTTGCCTTTGTTGTCCCGATCGACAGAAACCTCTCCCCGACCCCCTTCACGCCTCAAAGATTGTTTGGGAGCCATGATAACCAGACCACCCAAACTGTCACCTCCTGTTATACGAAGAAGAAACCCCACTCTACAAGCTTGCCTCTGAAGGCTCGCAGACCCCAAATCCAAATTGCTTAGGATAACAAAATCGCAGCGGAAAGCAAAGAAAGGTGGCAGATCTTGCCCCAGAATGGGGACGGGCGACATCATAACAATAGCCAACCTGTACCCTACATACATCACCCCAATCATGCTCTCGACGCCCATCGTACTACAAATACTAATTGCCATCCTTTTGGAATTTAAGAACAAATCTTTACATCGGTCTCTACCTGCCTTCCTCATCTCTTCACACATGAGACCATACTGAGACACAACCTCACGAGCCTGCCTTAACCTGTCAAGGACCTTAGGCCACGTGATCCCGCATGTCATAACGTCATGATATCCTAGGCGAGGGCTCGACCTTTGTCCTCAGCATCATTACTATCCTCAACACGAACCATCTAAGGGATAAACTCATAGTCATGATCTGCCACCTGTCGACAGATCTGGGACTAGTCTTCAAAGCGGAAGTCTACCAAAGGACCCCTCCGATGTCCCATCCCTCTGTCCACGCCAGCGTTAGCAATCACATCTGCCACCTTGTTGGCATTGCGGCGAACATGGCTGAAGGATACCGTCGGATGGATGCCAAGTAGGAGTCTAAGGTAATCCAGACGGCTTGTAAGACGCCAGCTGGCAAATATTTTCTCCATGGTCTTTCCATTTGCCAGACCCTTCACCATCTGGATCAGGATGTTGCTATCACCTTCGATTATTGCAGGAAATCAACCACCATCTCGAAAGCATTCAAAACCCCAAATCAGGCCCTCTAATTCCGCAGAATTGTTAGTGTCAAAGCCAATGGCCCCCAGATAAATCGCTAGCACCTTGCCATTAGCATCTCTGCAAACACCACCATAGCCTACTGGCCTCGAGTTGCCCATCGAGGCACCATCAAAATTGAGCTTGAAAACCCGGGCTGGGGGAAGAGACCAAAGCGACGGGCTGGTCGGTTTATAAATCTTCATTTTTTTCCTAAGACCATCCAACTGGGCTTTATCAATTCCCCAGTTCGTCGCAACGTGACATTCCTCCCAAGGGAGGATTTTATCCTCGTCATCCCACTGACTGTTGTGGATCGAGGATAGAAGGTTATCCTGCAGAGTCGTCCAAACTTCATCCACATTATGCCTTTTGTCCTTGAAGATCCTGCCATTCCTCTCTTTCCATATACACCACAGAGCCATACCTGTAAAAGCTTCCCACAGGGAGTGAATGATCCTATTTTTGAAGGCCTTGGGGTGCCAATCCTTTAGAGTTTGAGCAGGGAGCCCGTGTCGTCGGTCACTTCTTCTGAAGTTCAAAGCCCCTCTGTCCCAAATGGATGCCGCAAAGGTGTAGCAGTCCAGAAGGTGACCCATGGTTTCCTATTATATAATTAGTTGTTAAAAGAAAGATAAAAATCAATATTTTTATCTAAAGTGTTTTGAGTCTTTTTATTTTATAAACCCAAAAGTGTTGGAAGGTTTATTATGGTTTTATTAATCGTGGTTGTCCATGAGCTAAGGTAATTTGAAAGGCTCTAGTTAGAGGCATGTGGCCGCTTCATGTAGAAAGGTAAAAGAGTATAAGAGAAGTAAGTGTTTTGATTGTCTTATATTTCCTGCTTTCAAAAACTGTTGGAGTGACTAGTGTAGTTTTGTTAATAGTGGCAATTTGCACAATAATGCAATTTTAGATGCTCTATGTAGGACATGTAGCACTTCATACACGAAGACAAAGGATTGTAAGATAATTAGTTGTTTTGATTGTTATTTATTCTACAAATTCAAAAGTGTTAGAAGGGTTAATGTGGTTTTGTTAATAATGGTGATCCATGGGCTAATGCAATTTGAAAGGCTCTAACTAGGGATGTGTGGCTACTTCATGTACATAGACAAAGGGAATCATAAAAAACATTTGGTGTTATAAGCACTCTTTATTCTATGCTCGTAAAAACTATTAGAGTGCTTCATATGATTTATTAATAATGGTGGTCCATGGGCTAATGCAATTTGAAAGGCTATAGTGAAAGGTATATGTTGATTTCAAGGCAAACGATTAGAGAAGAGCTAGCAACTCATTCAAATATAAATGCAATGGTTTGTAGTGAATGCTCATATTCAATTCCATTAGCAAATCATTTTTTTTATAAAAAGCATTAAAAATGGAAAAATTGAACATAGTCCTTTGGTGTGGCACTAAAAAAAATAATGCATGCTCCAAAAACACCCAATAATGAATGCTCCAAAAACAGCCAAGCATGTATTTGCTACAAAGGACTTTGGCTCATAAAATGAGATTAACAATTATGACTCACGTGTCACATCATATATTACTATTGTCCTTCTCTTATGACAAACTTTAGGAATGAAGAGGAGGGTCAAATTGTCCTTCTTTGATGGTAATCTTTGAGAATGAAGAGGAGACAATGAGAAAGATATTACTATGCTCTTTTTTATAGTAATTTTTGGTTATTTTTAAGAATGAAGAGAAGATAATGAATAAGATAACTCAAGGGAATTTTATTTGATTTTATGAGATGATAACTAAAGGGAATTTTTTTTATCATATAATCAATGTAATATTTATTTATAAAAATAAAAAATAGAATATTAAATATCAAATTTTAAATACTAGTATAGATCTATTTTAAACCTAGACCTATCAAACAGGTAGAGGAATCCAATTTCTTGAACTGTACTTTTTTTTACCATTTAAATTTCTCTAGATACTCGATGGATTTGGATTTAAAATGGATCTATGTTAGTTTAATTAATTAATTTATTTTAATATATTTATTTAAGTAGATATGTAATTTATATTTTTTATTTTTTATGTGACTAATCTGAAAGGATCTTCCTCATATTAAGTTGGAAAGCATCTCGCTTCATTAGATGCAATTAAAAAAATTATAAAAACAATTTTAAAAACTAATAATAAAATACAAGTTGATATGTTATTATTTAAACTAATTTTTTTTATATAATTAATGGTCATAATAAGAATAAAAATACAAATACAAATAAATATTTTATTCAAAGTGCTCTACATTTTAGGAATAAAAATAAAGGCTAATAAACCCATAGATGGTGAAAAAGAACTATAATATCCATAAACGGTGATTCTAAACTTTAAGGATTAAATAAATAAAAATGGACCAATAAATGGTGAAAAATACATATTGGATCAATAATAAATGGTGTAAAAAGAGAAATAAAAATAGTAAATTATTTATAATATAATATTATTAATTTTGTTTTAAATTAAAATGGGATGTAATTGGATTTATGATTTTCATAAAGATAATAAAAATGATAAAAAATTGATTGCAGATAAAGTTAACTACAACTTACAAAAATAATAATCTATTTATTAATATATATTTTTTATAAATGCTACCCAATGTAAAGCAAATAAAACACACCAGTACCATAATAATATTAATAATAATATATATAAGTACCATAATACTATTAGTAATAATAATATATATAGAAGTAAGCACATATCATGTTGATGTATCAACACACTTGTCATGTTGATGTAGCAACGGCAGTGCCGTGATAATATGGAAATAGTATTAATGGGTGTGTTTGCCAAATAAAGCCAAAATAACAATTCTCGGTGAATTTTATAAAAAATAAAAGGAGCAAAGACCACGAGCAAATAGTTCAGTCGTGTACAAAGCGTATACGGTGCAATGCACATAAATTCAAAGGCAAGGGGGAGGCAAAAGAATAGTCAAGGGGTCAAGTAATTGGTGGGGAATGATTATTTAGTTTTTAATGGCGGGCTTCTCTTGTTTTATTTGGTTAACTTTATTTTTATTTTATGTTATTTTATTTTTTTTATCTGGTATTTTTTAAAATATTTTAATTGAGTCTTGAGGGTTAGTTTAATTGGTAAGATGTGTCTATATTTTTTTAGTTTGGGGAGGTCATGGGTTCGAGCCTCGAGTCTTTTAGGGTCAGGGTTTTTGTTAAAATGGTTGGCTGATGAAGGTGCATTAAGCCGAGCACTTAAACCAAATGCTTACCAATGTGATGGATTGGTCACATGCTAAAGCTGAAGTATTAACAATTTATTCCTAAAATTTTGTACATTTAGTTAGAGAATTTTTAAACATTTAGTTAGGAAATGGTTAGAAGGTTTTAAATAAAGACTTGAATTAAAAAACAGTTAGTGGTAGTTTCTTTGCTTTTTGGAAGTGAGGATTGGTTTTTAATCTGGGGGATTTCATTTTGGGGAGGTTAGTTTTTGGAGAAAAAAAGAGGAAAATCTTTTCATATGTATGGGTGTAAATGTCCCTCTCTGTTAAATAGAAACCGACAGTTTGATAATAATTGCATCTACAAGTTGTTTAAACCGATGAGAAGCAATGATGTTTGGAAATTTAATTTAACTGGGAATTCTTTTGCACATTTGTGGGTGATATTGGGCAAATTGATACAACTACTGAACATTGTAAGTGGATTCGATTTTATTCCTATTTACTTCATGATTTAGCAAGCAATTTCAGTTGTGTAAACGTGGAGATACTGCAGATTGTTTTGTCTCGACCTTTGATTGTCCAATCTGAAATTGACTGCGCGTTGAATCTTGAGTTCCCAAACGTATTTTGTTTCCAGTCTTTGTTATTGGTGTTTGTGAGAATCCTTATTCTTTTATTGTCATTACGAACTGTCTGATCAATTACCTGCGAAGAATAGAGTGAAAACATGCAGCCTGCAAACAGAGTGTCAATTAGTTAAACAGAAATTGCCTCAGAGGAATGGAAAGAGACTTTAAATGTTGCATTTGATCTTAATAGATTTAAAAAATTCCCATGAGAAACGTTTGAAGTAGGCTGCGTTGGAATCCGAATAGGTTATCTTTGTCTTGGGTGAGAGAACAAGCGTTACCAGATCCAGCGCCAATGCAAAGTTTCTTTTGTTATTTGGTTTTGGTTTTTCAGCCTTTTATTACCATCATCAACAACGGTTTACCACTTCTACCATCCACGAATATGAAGAAGTATTGCTGAATTTTCCATACATGTTTCCATAGGATAAACAAAATGTTTTTTTTAAGATAAAAATTAGTATTAGAGGACTTTTACATTTTTAAAGTTTTATCCCATAGTCAACGTGTTCAGTGTTCATTGTTGTCAATCTATCATTCAATTTTCAATAGTTTTGGTTTGCATTAATTTTAGGTTATTCCACGTACAATATCTCACCCAATTGCCAGCGAAACTTTCCTTCACGATGAGGGTGATGTCCTAATTTGCTTCCCAAATAATCTTCCTCAATTAAAACAACCATGATGATTTGGTTCCTGTCTTGTCCATAAATTGTTGCATTTCCTTTAGATTTGGCTTTACGAGGAATCCAAACGTTAGTTGTGTCACATTTTCTAAGTTGTGGGGTCATCTTATTGTACATTCACAAATACAACATGAGTGGGATATTTATATTTTCAATCGTACATTGTGATATAAATTAGAATATTTTAAAGTTGTCTAGCTTATATAAATTGATTTATCATTGGTAAATAAGATAAACCATATAGTATATTATAATGTGTAAACGTATCTAAATTGAATATTTTTTATTAAATAAGTGTTATGGGGTTCTAAATTTAGAGATCTACATCTCCTACTTTTGACACAATGCCACCTAAAGCCCAAGGAAGGAAGCGTGGGAATCTATAATCACGACATATGCCTTACCCCACTTACCAAGGGGTCTAATTAAAATAAAGGCAAGGATAAAAAAATAAAATTGACTTGTTGATTTTATCAACTATAATATAATGAACATGGAAGATCACAAGCCGGAAATTGTTGTGCTCGTGACTTTGCCACGTAGTATACATGGAAATTTTAATGGCAAGCACAACAAAATGATGTCTAATATCTATATTTTTTATTACTTGTCATCATAAACCATTGGTTAATGATGTCTAATATCTATATTTTTTATTATTTATCGTCATAAACCATTGCTTATCATTTCCCATATCAATTTATCATGTACAACTTTTCCTACTTTCAACAACCACCATTGGTGGACCTTTACATGAGATTTTAATTATTGTGATTTTTTTGTATTTGGAAATCAATAAAACGGTTAAAAGGTTAAGTAGGGTTTAAGAATTAGTATGTTATAATATATAACTTTATTTTATTATGGGAATGGGTTCTTAGTGTTATCACTAGACCTTTAGGGTATTGACATCGCCTCACTAGTACACAAGGTTACGAGGCTTGAATCAATAATGTTATGAGGAGTGCTTTAACCATGTGTTTTATTGTTAATTGATCTACATTCACAAGGTTATAATGAATCGTGTTATTGCTCTTAAAGTTATTAATGAAAACTATAAATATAAAAAAAAAAGATGGCATTTGATGTTTTATTGATTTAAAACAAACAAACAAACGTTAACAATATGTCTAGAGCCAAGCTATAAAAAACATAGAAAGAAATAAGTATCCCTCATTAGTTCCAAGTGTTTTCAATGGGTTTTATGAAAAGCTTATTACACAATGTAGTAACAAGTAGTTAATAAACATAAATTGTAATATTGGTCCTCATTAAGGATTTTTGTCATTTATATTAATAAAAATGAGAAATATTTAGAAGAGTATGAATTATGATATTGTTCTCCAAGTAAAAATTATGGAAGATCTTCACAAGCAACTCAAAATACTCTAATGTTTATGTTAATTTATGAGCCTACAATTAATATTGATGAAACCAAGTTTGTGATAATTAAATCTAAGAAAAAATTGTCCTTCGATTTTCTATAAGCAACTCAAAGCTCTCCAACATTTGATAGAAATTACAAGCTTGTTGTTAATATCGATGAAACCAATGTTGTGATTATTAAATCTAAGAAAACATATTATCCTTTAATTTTGTATGTGAACAACCTTGAAGAGGTGGAACCTTACATGTACTTCAATAATGATCTCAAATGTCACTAGCATAGGAACCACAATGTCAATAAGAGAATCACTAGTTATTCAAAAGTAGATTATTGTCTTAAAAACAAATGTGAAATTGCAAGCTTTGGGACTAGGATAAGAAAAAAATTGTTTTCAACATTTTAGTTTTAAAGACGTCAGAAATCTGCGGTGAGAATTTTTCAATTCAATAAGTTTCGAACCTATTAAGCAGGTTCATCCTCGGGAGAACAAGAATCTCGCTCTTTTATGCACTCAGGTGTGAGGAATATATATTCATTATTTATCATATATTAAGGATTTTGGGTTAAGGTCGGTTCATTTGGAATTAGGGTTTATTAAAAAGTTTTTAGGTTAAGCAATATTATTTTTATTAAAATATTGAAGGTTAAATATTTTTATTTTGTCTTGTTATTATAGGATTTTTTATTATTGTTGTATTAATATTATAGGTTAAAACTTATGACTAATGTGTTTATTAAAAAGTTTATAAATTTTATTTATTATTATTCTTGTGTTGTTATTAAAGGTTAAGCATTCATTATTTATTAATATTGTATTATAATTATTAATGTTTTTTTCCCTGGGAAAAAAGCGTAATTTTATATCATCTTTCGAGAGCAAAATTACATAAAGTAGATACACTTTGTTGTGTATTTCCGAACAAAAGAGTAATCAGAAAAATAAATAGACCCTTAAGGTCTTCTGATAATCCCCCCGAAACAGTGGTATATAGTACCCATCAAGCTGTCCAGAACAAAATTTACAACAATTTTTCGAATCTGTAACATGGCAGACTATAACCTACAAATAGCCCCGAGATAGTCCAAATAAGGCCGCAACTGTACCATATCAGCCCCACATAAGGGCCACAAAAAAGCGTATCAAAATATGCAGTTCAAGTTATAATGTTAATTGACATGAGCAAGAAAATTATGTAGCAACAGTTCCTTCTATAAAAGGCCTATGGTAATATTCATGGACAGTGTCTGCAATCAATTCTCTAATCTTCCATTGACCCAAGGACAACTGTAGCCCCTCCTTCGAGGCTTTGTCCTCCTTCCTATTATTTTCCCTGTAGACATGTCGCCATGAAAAATATCCATAAGTGTCTAAAAATGCTTTAATAGAAGATAAAATGTTGGCAAGTCTTAGTTTTTTGCACTGTTGGGTCCCCTTGGTCGAGTTTATCACATTCATTGAATCTCCACAAACATTTAAATTTCTACACCCTTTCACTACTGCAAAAATAAGAAGGAGTTTTAAACCCATAAGCTCAACATAGTTGTTACTACCTTCCCCCAACCCCACCATTAATTCAAAGGAGTGATTTTCTGAAAGGAAAAGTATAGCCCCTCCCCCACAAATATTGCTCTGGGCAGCCCCATCAAAAAACCCCCACGGCACAAATCTATCAATTTCTAAGTTCAATACTTCCCTCTGTCTAGACACCTTGATGTATTGAGGAAAGGCAGGCAAAATACCACAAGCCAAACTAACTGTAATCTCAAGAGTACATTCTTTATCTACAAATATATAATTATTCCTCGCAAGCCAGATTCCCTAGATGACAAGTAATGGAAGAGATGTCAAAGTCTCCTGAGTTTCTAACCTCCTCCAGTTCTCCCAGGCTTGAAGTACCGAGATCCCTTCCCACCTACAATTATAGTCAAGGGCCTTCATACATTCATTCCACACTTCTTTGATATAAGGATAGTGTAAAAAAGATGTGTGATAGACTCACTATCAGCCTTGCAGAGAGCACACCATCCAGGTCCATTGAAACACCTTTTTTGCAAATTTTCCTAGACAAGTACCTTATTTTCCAGTACACACCACATGAAAAATCTAGTTTTGGGTGGACAATTGATCTTCCACAGTTTCTTCCACCACCAGATCATAACCCTCTGAAAACTATCTGCACTAAGCTTAATATACCCCGCCTTTAGTGTGTATCTGCCAATCCAAATCCCAGATGAGAACATCCTCCCGACCCCGAAGCTGAATCTGTGCCCGAATCAATGCCCCAAGGAACCATTCCACTTCCCTTTCATCCATTGCTGATAAACCAAATTCCTGTGCTGATTTCCAGGACTAGGCCCATGGGTTCTCCTGAAAAGGAGCAGCTAATTGTGATAAGTAGACAATTCCTCTCTGTCTCAAAGCCTCCACCGTGTGGTCTGGAAGCCTATGTTGATGGGTGCTGCTTACTGATGGATCCTCTCCAATCCTAAGCTTCCTACCATTCCCAACATTCCAGGAAAGATTGGACTCAATAACATCAAAGGATTTAACCACTGCCTTCCAAATAACCAAACCTACAGAATGAGATTTCATAGGACTCTTGATCCAATCTTCCACAGAGTCAAGAGCAATGTACTTCTAAAAAATGACCTATGTCCACAGACTTCCTACCTTGAAGTCTCCAACCCCCCTTGGCCGCTAGAGATTTTGCAAACAAGAATATATTTTTAAGGCCCCATCCCCCTAGCAATTTAGGAACAACAATCCTCTCCTAACGAACCCAAGGAGTCACATGATTCTCTTGTTTACCACTCCACAGAAACTGAAAGCAAGTTTTATGGGCCTCTTCCAATATACCTTTAGGAATCCAAGCCAGTGACATCCAGTAAACAAGAATTGCTTCTAATACAACTTTAACCAAAACCAATCTGCCGGCCCTAGTGAGCTATTTATGACTCCAAATTTTAAGGCATTTTTCCATCTTGTCCAACAACCACTTCTAATCTCTAATATGGTAATCATTAGGTTTTAGAGAAAACCCAAGGTATTTCATACCAACATCTAAACCCTCCAAATTGTATGGAAAATCCCTTGTAATTACCTGTAACTCATCATCCCTCAGCATGTGAATGGACAGAGTTGACTTACGAGCGTTGATCTCCATCCCCGTGGCTTTAGAAAATAGCACCAAAATATCTTGAATGGTGTTAATATCTCTTAACGATCTCGAACAGAAAATAAGAACATCATCTACAAACAGAAGATGAGTTAATTGAAAATGCTGAGAAATCTGAATGCCTTTTAAGGAACCAAGTCTTTTTGCCTCCCTAAGAGCCCTACTCAAACCTTCAGCAACCAACAAGAAATGTAGTGGAGACATCAGGAATCCCTTCCTAAGCCCTCTTTCCACATGAAAAAAATGGGGAGGCAACTCCATTGACCAAAACCGAGAAAGAAACAGTTGTAATACAACTCATGATCCACATGATAAAAGCAATGCCAAAACCAAGATGTGTCAACAACATATGAATATAAATCCAACTTACCTTATCATAGGATTTGGATAGATCAATTTTGAGGATGGCCTCTTTAATATTTCTAGTTTTCATGCTGTGTAGTCCTTCCTGAGTAACCCCACTGGCTTCGTGAATCTGTCTCCCCTCTAGGAACCCAAATTGTTCTTTAGTAATGCGGTTAGAGAGTATCACCTTAAGTCTTCTCGCAATCACCTTTGAGACCACTTTATAAATACAATTACAGAGTGAAATGGGTATGAAGTCATTCAGTGAAGCTGAATTATCAGTTTTTGGGATCAGGGCTATAAAAGTCAAATTGAAACTGGCAGGAATTCTCTTTGAAATTCTAGTGTCCTCCACCACCTTCAACAAATCTCCGCCCAACAGGTCAAAAAGTTCAAGATAGAATTCAATCGTCCACCCATCAGGACCCGGGCTCTTGTCCTTCTGAAAACTATGCAGGGCCACCTTCAACTCTTCTTCGGAAATTTCCTCCATTAGGGATCTGTTATTCTCCTCCTCCACAAAACGTGGAAAGAGCTGAGCAATTCTGATGACTTCACAATGGACACTTGGGCAGGTGCTTTAAAAATATTCTTAAAGTGCTCCACCCCCATACTGGTCATTCCCTAAAAAGTGTCAAAAGTATTCCCTTGATCATCCTGTAGGCTCCATATAGTGTTTTCTACTTTTCTCCCTCTCGCGTAGGCATGAAAGAATTTAGTGTTGTCATCCCCACATGCCAACCAAGTAGCCATGTTCTTCATCCTCCAAGTCTCTTCCCTTTCAAGTAACAACACATTACTTCTCCCTTCCAGACTGATCAAACTTTCTTTGTCCTCCTAATTCAACAGCCCCCCCCATCTTTATCAAACAATTCTGAAAGGTCCTTTTCAACCTGTTTCAGTTCTCTGTCCTCCCTCTTTATTTTGTCCACAACCCACCCTTTAATAACATCCTTCAGATTATGAATGTTCGCTGCAAACTCAGAAGCAACAGATCTCCCACTATCAGAATCAAAAGGGATCAAATTAGTAGATATTACCGATACAAAAGTATCATCTTTCAACCAAGTCTTATTAAATTTCAGAGGGCTAGGCAGTTTGGTAGGTCCATTTTTCATTTCCAGAAAGATAGGAAAGTGATCATAATTCCCTCCACTTCCCACTCACTGTCGAATAAAATGATGTATATCCACCATCGCTTCAGCCACCAAAAACTGGTCCAACCTCTTAGCCACTCTCCCCTCCCCACATCTGTTGTTTTTCCAAGTAGGTTTGAGCTTGATAGGTTCAATGTCCAACCAGTTCCTTTCCACCAGTTTTTGAGTAAATTAATCCGTTAAAATATCAGCACGAGCATGAGGCCCTCATACCTCAGCCTGCGCCAAAGAAAAATTTAAGTCACCCCAATGATCACCATATCTCCTCTCAGCAGAGAGTTGTTGAAAAGGTTATCCAGAAGAGAATCCTATTAAGATATGGACCATAGACATTAAAAACAGAGTGTCCACCAATTCCAGAGCCTTAAAGGTCAAGCCAAGAGATGACTACATACCCCAAAGGTTCATCTCCTGGACATTCCTGGTATCCCACCCTATGGCCAGTTCTCCAGACCGACCACGAACATACAAGGTCTCAAAATTCCAACCCGGAAACCAACTTTCCAACCTACATTTAACCACTTCTCCTACACCTAAAGTTTCTTGTAGAAAAAGAACAACACGGTGTTCCAAGTAAACCACCCTCCGCAATGTTTATATTTTCTAGGGACTAGCAAGACCCCTGTAGTTGAAAGACATGATTTTCATCAACGCCCCTTCTTTTGGGCATGCACTACTCTAAGCGCCCTCTCGATTGACTGTTGTTTACCTTCCAACATATCCTTTCTTGCCCTGCACTGAGGCTTGGAAATATAAGATTTTCTTCCTCTCCCTCTAGTGGTCAAAGAGGAGAATTTCCCCAAACCCCCTAAGGATTTCTTGGTGCATGATCGTAGAAAATACCTTGAATTTGATGATTCATTAGGTGAGTGTGGGGAGATCACCTCTTTAAAAGGTTCAAGGGTTGGCACCTGTGGAGGCTCCCCTAGTAATGCAACAAAGATGGGTAGTGGAACCTTTATGGGTTGTGTGGTGATAGTCAGATTTTTAAGCCTTTCCACCCAATCTAGTTTAGAAACATTAAAATTATTCTTAAATAAGCTTATACACGGGGAGAGGGTGAAGGAATAAGTACCCAGAAAATGAACCCCAGTCAAGAAGGGGTCTTTAACATGTCTAACCACCTCCACCACCGGAAGGGACACCATAGGCTCCTCCTCATGACTACTCTCGCCAGCATCCTCGCTCCTCGGTTCCATAGGTGAAGTGGATAGAGACGATGGCCCGGAGCCCACTTCAACCCTCCCCTTTGGTATTACCCCCAACTCAGTAACATGTCTTCAACTAAGGCTTCTCTAATGTTGATACTCACCAAAATACGAGCAACCCTCTTCATCTTCATTTCCTTAAAGGAAAGACCCCAGAATTATTCCCAATATTGATGAAGTGTTCTTCAGTCCAATATTGTAAAGGCAGGCCCAGAAGTCTTACCCACAAAGGAACGATGTCCACCCGCTCCCTGCTTGCATCAAAGAGGGGATGCCATGGCTTAAGCAAAATGAGAGAATGATCCAGAGACCAATTCTGGTTAAGAACCCACTACAAGTGGTCCTGTTTATGAAAATTTAATGCAAATCAACCACGAGTCATGCCTTCCACCTCTGGGACCAACCCAAGCGCCTCCAGCCAGCAATCCTCCACCCACTTAACCACCATCTTCAAGGAATAGGTTCTCCCCAAAACCTGCCCTACCAGTGTGAAATTGGCCATATGCAAAACTTGATCCCAGCCTATATCCTCCCCCAAAGCATAATTGTACCCAACTTTCTTAGAATCGACCCAAGTTTTACATCACTTGTTCGTACCCTTGCTTCTAACTTTTTCGTCTGCATCACTCCCCAACCCAGAGACACAAAACCCTTCTAAGAGTGGTCTAGAACAACCACGTTGTTCCAGCGGACCAAGGGATCGAGCCACAAAACCCTCCAACCTTAGTTCATCACAGTCCAAAATCTCCAGATGGTTACCATCACCTCTCCTAGTCCCAACAAAGGTAGATCCATTGATCCCAACACCTTCATGCCTCACACCATCAATTAGGCCCTCCACCGGTGAAAGAAAATCCACAAAACCCTCCCTTCCAAGGCCAAAACAACTCGTTTCTTCTCTAGGGAAAAACGTCGAAATGTCAGGAAGCTGAAAAGGCGATGGAGAAGATAATAGCAGGTCAGTCGAAGAAAAACCCTCCTCACCGGATGCAAGTGAAGGTATAACCATGGGGAAATCCCCAACCCACAACTGTCATGGCGCCTCCACCTCATCCGATAAGAAAACACCTATCATGTGCCAGAATATGCCCTCCTCCATGTGGTCACTGGAGTAATCCACTCCCACATCGTCCCCCATAGCATGGCAAAAAAGGTAAAACAGTGAAAAATGTCATCAGTTAAACCGTCCACGAGAATAGGAGAGAAAAAGATAGAAGAAACTACCAAACCCATAGAGTTACAGACCAAAACAAACCCTACCTTGCTGCCAAAGAAAGCCCACTGGTTAATTCAAAAGGGCAAAAAATAACCCTCCAAACCGTACACAGACCTGCCATCCCCACCACGTGCGCTGTACAGTCCACCGCAGCCACTAATAGGTCTAACCACCACGACCTGCAGGCCAGCCTGCGCCCTCTCAAACCCTAAACCATTATGCAACTATCAGAAGAAAAAAACCTCCAGCCCATAATTATTAATGTTATTATTATTGTATTATTAAAAATGTTAATATTAAAGTATTTTAGTTTTAGTTATCCTAATTATTCTTTAGTGTGGAGTTTGAGCTTGCAACATCCCTAATGAGATTCTATATACAATTAAGCAAATCCAAAATGCTTTATAACCTCTAATTTTAAAATCAAATGCAATGCTCCTTATCCCATTCTCTTCATTGAAGTTGGAATTACTTTTGGGGAGTCTAAAGCCATGATTATATATTTAGATTTATAAATAAATATTGCTCATGTTAAGCAAAGGTGGGATCATGTTATTGCTTCCAGTATGAGAAGTAGCTACCACATGATTAAAAGAGGTTGAACTAGATATTTTGAGGTTTAACTTAACTATTGGAACATATAAAAAATAATCAAAATTAATCATATTGAAAATAGTAAATATTACATCCCTATGAAGTATAAAGATAAGACCTCGAATGAGGATGAAATAATAAATAAGAGCAGGTTGTAATAATACAAAGTTTTTATAAATATGAATTCCATTAATTAAAACTATTTTTTCTGAGATTATGAGCTTAAAGAACAAAGTGAATATTGTCAAAATCAAGGCCCATGCTCACAACCTCCACATTGAAACTAGTCATTGGACTAACCCAAAAGCACCTTTGGATGGACAAATTTGTAAAATTTGTGATACAAAAGTTATTGAGGAACTAGTCATTGGACTAACCCAAAAGCACCTTTGGATGGGCAAATTTGTAAAATTTGTGATACAAAAGTTATTGAGGATGAGCACCTTTTTTTTTTAACTTTCCCTTCCCTTAATAATATAAGGCATACGTTTACTGAGTTTCTTGACTTGATGACTATCCTTTTTCCGTTGAAAAATATTTGTATTAAAAAAAGCAGACATTTTGAACATGATAGTATGCAACAATATTTAAGTAGAAACACTAAAGTGCTTACAATATCTCTTGATATTTGATGACACCAAAGTTCTCAACAAGGAAGCTTTAACTTATATAAAAAAGATTATAAAATTTCACATGAAAAAAATAAAGTAAAATAATCACACACAAGGAAAAGATGATATCCCACCAAATGATGTACTAGCAAAACCATCCATCAAATGCAAAAACCATTGTCCATAAATCCCAAAAACTCAGCTAAAAAAATCTCACATAAGAGAGGCCATCCACAAAAGAGAAAATAGTAACCTTGAGTACCACCATAACTAGATAGTTGAAACATCAAACCTAAAGCCAATTCATAAATTGACAATAAACCTAACCTCCAACCAACTAAGGACTAGGGTCATAGGAATTATCAAAGTATTGGGAGATAATGGAACTTGTTGCTAGGGTTTGAAGCAACCATGACCACCATCCCTTCAGTTTTAGAAACACTACCACACTTTAAAACAAACAAGGTCATTGTGGAGAAGAAACAAAAGGAATCCATTGCAGAACCACCAACTTGATGAACCCATGAAACAGAGAAGAGGAAACCATGAAACTAAGTAAAGAAATCAAGGAAAGAAAACTATAAAGTCAAGCAAAGTCTCTGAGCAAAGGAGAATTCAAAGCCAAGTAGAGAAGTTAAGCAGAGGAACATACCGAAAACCCACATAACTCATTCACTTAGTGATGCCATTGAGTAAAAAAACCATGAAACAAAAATGTTAACAAATAAAATGTCAAATGTTAAATTCCATCATTGTTAATGTCATTAGTGTGGTTGGGAACTCAATACAAGTTACCCTTCATTCGTAAGTGATGCAGGAGTGTCCCTAATGCAATAAGTTATCCTACATGTCTCCTTAACTTTCAACAGAATAGTTGTTGGTTTGCAATATTTTTGTAGATCATGATTGTTGTTGTAGCAGAAGATGCTACAAGAATGTTTATTGCAGAAGTAGATTTCATATTATAATAACATTTATCTATGGTTGTTAATTTTGGTGGTCACTTGTGTTGACCAATATGTGGGCCATTCAACCTAGAAGAAATTAAAGACACAACAGTTACAAGATATGGACTCAAGTTGCATTGGAGGATATTTTCATGTGTGTTGGAAGGAAATTCAAGTATAGTTGTAACAATGGGAAAAAATGGAATGACTTATTACCTAGCAACTGAACTGTTATAGTTGATTTTACCACACTTGGTAAATCATGTTTTTATGGCCTTCCTTATCCCTATGTAGACTCTTTGGACCCTCTTTGCTCAAAATAAACTTTGATGATCCCATAAATCCCTTAAAAATCCCTATTTATTGGTATACGTGAGTCACGGGCTTACATACCGCGTGTACATGCAACTTGTCCCACCCTGACTCGCGTACATCGGGAAGTGTGCTCAAAAATAAAATATTTTGGAGTTTTCCTCAATGAGTCACGAATAACTTAACTATTGGCATTCCATATGCATGGAAACACTCTGACTTGACCCTTCACTTCCTATTGAAGGGTTATATATTGAGCCTCTTGGATGCATTAGAGAGGGAGAACTTATGAGAGAAAGGAAACTATAGCGTATTTGAGCCCCATTCATACATGCTTGAGTTTGCATCACTTTGTCCTTTTGAGCAACCATTGATGCTCTCCCCAAGCTTGGAATTGTCTTGTGAGCTTGCCATTGATATGGAGGATTGAAATGGTGGAGGTCCAGGTGGAGGACAATCTCTCGATTTTGACGAGGTGCCGACAGAGTTTGTCATTTGTATCTATGTTTATAATTAATATAAATATCCATTTCTCATCCATTGTATGTGTGTAACTATGAATATTCTTGTCCATGGATGTAGTTACTTCGATTTATACATATTGGATTTATATATGTTAGAGTAGGTCTAACACTTACTATCTATAATGCTTGTCTATTTTGTTATTGTTGAGAATGGAATGTGCAAGTGTGTTTGAAAAGCTCAATGGGGATCTACTACATCCATCCGAAATAAGGTACGCCTTTTATCCCTTAGTGTTAGCTTTGTTTATCTCTATTGCATATGTAAATGGATTGATTTCTGGTGCCATATTGTTTGTTGTGGTCTACCCCAAGCCATAGGAAGTTTTCTCCATAACAGAATTGGTGACTCCAATGGGGATTTCCTTTTTGGTGGGGTTGTGGGTGCACTTTTTCACTTGATTTGCTCTCTGTTTCTCCTTGTTTTTGTGTCGCATTTAGTAGTATGTTCATCTATTGAAACTCCCCTAGAGTGGTTTGAACCTTGGCCTATTTTTTACCACTTTCTTCTCTGTATACACAGGTCAAAGTATATACAATCACGTATATACGCATGTTGTCCTCTACCTAGTCGCATGCATATCCTAGTGTTCTTTGAACAGTCATGTACATCCTCCCTTTTGGTTGATTTTTTGATGTGGGAAGTTGATGGGTGGGTTGTGAGTGTGGTTGGGTCTTCCTGGGTACTGATGTTGTCTATTGACTGCTTATTTTGTGACTAGAGACCCCTTTTTCATTAAGTTTTATTTGAAAGTAGTTCTAGTCATTTATCTCCTTTTTTATTTTGCCATTAGTTCATTAGTATTTTTGTCTCGGTGTCTTGCTTGGCTTGTGTTTGATTCTTGATGCAGAGACTAAGAATTTTAATGAATTTTATTGCATTTTCATTCTTTTATATTGAAAATACAAAATAATTGTATAGTTGCATTCTTACTTGCATATCACATATGGATTTAAGGAGGTACTTGCATTGGATTGCTTGGATGAGAGTTGTGTTTAGGCTTTCATATAGGAAGGATTACATTGACATTTGGAAAGGAATGAATATTTTTGCATTTCATGTAGTGGTATACCCCTTTCTTCATATATAAAGACAAGTTTCAGTTGGCATCGTTTGTTAGGTGTGCATATCTATTTCACTATTGAGTCATAACATCACTAGTTGCATGCTCATTACCCTTGAGTAATTACAACCCTTAAAAGTAACACTTGACTTAAAATTTATTACACATTTTTATTTGATAGAGGTGCACCAACAAGATTAGGTTGTAGAGTCTTGGAATAAGGTGTCATGAGTAATTTTTTCCAAGACTACAAAACAAAACAATTAGGCGTCTGCCTAGGTGAGAAGAGAAATCCTTGATATAATTAGTGTTCTCAGGAGGCTCCTCTTACACAGGAGTTAAGCACGAGGAAATGTAAACATTTGTGATGGGGATAGTCCCTTGCCACTCTATGTGTAGCACTGGAGATATTTCCAGGATCTTATTCGTATATGGGGGCTTTTGAGGTACCTTTGGTGCTTTCGAAATTCGGGCTTTGTTACCCTACCCATACAATAGATCTCGCTTGCAAATGTCTGCCTGAGCATTGGTTATATTGGGTTGACCTTAGTTGCCTTACCTAGGTATCATAGGGGGTGCTTGGAGAGGTTATTCTATGAGTGTGTTAGCCAGGTAGGGGTCAGACAACACAGTCGCTTTACGCGTTGAAGCTAAGGGTCACTATAATTGGTTACACACCTCCGGTTGTAGTGTATGGGAGTTTCATGCCTCTTAAAGGCAAGACATACCTGCTACATTTGGGCGCTCACTTATCCTCCCTCTTGGCTTGTTTTCATTTGACCTAGATTTGCTTAGGGGTGTGCTCTTTGTGCGCTAGTTGGATTTAGGGATCATAGTTACTTGAATATATTTATGTTCTCTTGAGTTTGGGTCCTTTTATGTTCAGCATGCCTGATATCACTACTAGTATCTCATTACCCGCTCCAGGTCCTAGTGCGGACCCTGGTTTTGGACTGGGGGGCACCACATCCCCTTACCTTGCTCATAGATTTGGGAGTGGTCATATTCCACCCTCTACTCCATTTGTGGTAGGATTTTCATTTCCTTCACCCAGTATTAACACCAGTGTTCGTTCTCATGGGGGTGGTAGTGGATACGTGAACGTTGGGTCTACACCTTACATTCCTTCTTATGTCCCATCATCCACCGCACTATTTCCTTTGAATGCAGTTGTCATAATCAATCCTCCCTATATCATATAGTTTCGACTCTTTACTGACTATTTCCAACTGTTTTGGACTAATATTGTTGTCATGTAGGGTCCATTTTTTGTACACTCTCAGCGAGGTTTTGACCCGTTCGTGCCCATGACAGGTATAAATTTGAACTGGCATATAGGATAGGATCACTTTTCTGCTTGCATCATGCGTTGTCCTATGACCATGTCACCTTAACTATAGGTACGAACCCACTTTGTAATGTTACAGAACCTTTACAATGCTACTAGAACAAGCATTACGTAAGTGGTAGAGACTTCCTATTCATGGGTTTCCTAGCTAGATACCGCTTTTCCATTTGGTACCCATGTTGTGAGTCCTCCCTTAGGTCTAGGAGTCCCTTGTAGTCCCGCCATGTCTTTAAGCAAGAACCTCATATTCTTTCTTGAACTTTATGTTGGCCATCTCCCACAGGGACTACCTTTGATATCAAGTTTTAATTGCATTTCATGCGTCCTCTTTCCCTATTGAGCTTTGTGCCAGCTCCCCGCTTCAGTTTATGAGTCATATAGCTCGAGCTTGCCTCAATTCTAGCCAAGCATAGCCTTTCATATATCTTTTGTAGCTTTATCACCCCATACTCAGAGGAGACATCCCCTTGAGTGTCCTTATCCTACATATGCTTCCTTGCATTGAGCATAGGTATGTTCCACTACTTGGAACTAGTCTACTTGCTCACGACACTCGTTTCCTCCTAGTTTTTTACTATAAGCAATTTTATTCTCTTTCAAGCTTTCCAATATGAAAACGACCAAAAAAATAAAAAAAACCGGACAAGAAATGATATTACTTTGGAAGTTGTCATTTTGTGTCTTCTTCAAACAAAGCAATGTACATTCCATCCGTTGGTTGGGTTATTAGTATGACTTTAGGAGTTGTATTCATTATTCTAAGTTTTCTCAACTGGCTAGTTATGCTTCCAGTCCCTATGGAGCCTCTATTGATGCCTCCTGTGTCACAGAGTTGTCCTAGTTTTCATGTTGAGTCTATGTTTCCTATGAGTCTCCATTTGCCTTATGCTCTTGTTTGAAGGAATTTTTAACCTGAGTCGACCATTCCTCAGTTATCTTGTCTTTGCATGTCGACCATTCCTCAGTTATATTGTCTTTGCATGTCAACCATTCCCGATACAATTACTGGTTTGTGCACATCTTGTTCGTCCAATTTCTTCCAAATTATCCAGCATTGCTAAGTAGCTCGTGTTGGTTGATGGGCAATGCATGAATTCCCTCCTTCCAGTGGATTCCATTCCATCAACTTCAGATCATTTATTCTGGAATAAGGATCTAGATTCCATTGAGTTCCTTGAGACTTGTAGTCATCAGTGGTAGGTTCTCTCACCATCGACGGTTTTGGAAATACATCAATGTCCCCTGATCGATGGATTCTTTCAAGTGTTTGAACTCAACACATCTATTGACACTTGTTTGATTGCACTCTGTACCTTCATTCCCATTATCATTATTGGTGGGATATCTCGCGTTTGTTAACGGTATACATCGATGACCAAAAATCAAACGATGGTCCATCATGTTCGACCCTGACACCTTTATTCGTGTGATGGGACATGTACCTGTAGTGGTTTGTGTAGAAGACCCATGAGCTTTGTGGCATCCCATATATGCTACCTCTTTGATCGTGTCAGTATCTATGAGATATCAATTCCCATTACCACATTCCAATGTGCTATTAGATGTCTTCATTCAGTACGATGATCTTGCTTCACTATATATTGTACGTGGTGATGACCACATGTGACATATGTCTATTATGCCTATTCATGGCCATTGTACTATTATGTATCTGAGACTGCTACACTTCATATTTGTAGTCACATGCTGATATGTATAATTGTATTGTACTAGTGAGTGGCCAATTTTTCCACCCGGGTCTTCATTACTCCACTTCTGGGATTGGTATAATGTATTTCGACCATCGTATTACCCCTCTGACCTCACACGTTAGGGGGCATCTGTTATATATGATTTTACCACACTTGGTTGATATGTTTTTATGGCCTTCCCTGTCCCTATGCAGACTCTTTGGACCCCCTTTTCTCAATATATACATTGATGATCCAATAAATCCATTAAAAAATACCTATTTATTGGTATATGTTAGAATAATCAACCCATAGTATTTACCCACTTAGACATTATTTCATTTATTTTGTCTTATTTGCCTAGTCCATGAGTCCCACCATGTGCAAGT
>LPNX010562689.1:11152-57690 GCA_001517045.1 Pseudotsuga menziesii | reverse complement strand
GGGGGGGGGGGGGGGGGGGGGGGGGGGGATGCTATAATGGCGTAAGGAAATCTTTTCATCAATCATTCTTCACCACATGATCAACAATCTCCAGCAGTGATTTGAGATTACTGAAGGTCTTGTCACATAATACTTTGGTGAAGATTGTCCCACTTGTCAATCAAATGCATATGATTTATAACATTAACTCTAAGGAAAATGAAATTCTCGTAATTGAATAATATCAAACAAGTTTATGATTTTCCCACTTGTCAATCAAATGCATATGATTTGTAACATTAACTCTAAAGAAAATGAAATTCTCGTAATTGAATAATATCAAACAAGTTTTTTTCCTAATATTTATAAACCTTTGATAATTCAATGTTAAATTTTTTCTCATTTACTTATACTTTAACATAAACAAGTATTGATAATTCAATTTTTTAAATATGACTTGAAATACCTCAAATAAAGTAAGTAAAAGCATAATTCTTGAAAATGAAAGGTATGAGAAAACTTTCGTGAATATATAGTGTCGAAAATTTCTTCACTTTTGGAATCAATGTACTCCTGCATAAGCGCAATATAAAAGAAAGAAATAAAATTTAAGCTATTTTAAGACTACATTGATCTAGAGAAAATCAATATAACTAAGTGAAATCAAATATACAATGCAACCATGAAAGCATACGAAAACCTGCATGAAAAAACAAATGATGCATTAGCAATAAAAATCTTAAAAATGGAGATCCAAAAACTAGAAAAACTAAACTAAGCTTCTTATTTACAAAGAAATAAAAATGATATGGAAAATCATTCAAAATTAATTGTTTCAACCATAAATAAATTGGATCATAAGAAGTGGGTTGGAAATTATTAATAGCGTGATTCAAAAGAATTTCATCAAAATTAAAAGTGGAAAATATTTCCGTTAGCAATATATCATCGTTATTGCATTGACAAAAAATATCGGAAATTTGAATCATGTGAATGATCAACTTCATCTTCTTGACTTTTATTTAGATATTCATTCTTCTCAAGTGCATCATATTTATTTTATTTCAAACTATTTGATCAAAATAACTATTCATTTTTAAATTTAATTTATAGAAAAAAATATATTTGGAACAAATATTT
Organism: Pseudotsuga menziesii; assembly: GCA_001517045.1. NCBI lineage: Eukaryota > Viridiplantae > Streptophyta > Pinopsida > Pinales > Pinaceae > Pseudotsuga > Pseudotsuga menziesii. The sequence goes on along the minus strand of LPNX010562689.1, from coordinate 56,571 downwards.
TGAAATTCAATCTCAATTTCAACCAACTCATCCTATAAAGACTTATGGTTCTTATTATGTTCATAAAAATCGGAATCGAAGGATGAAGAAAAAGATTTTTTAGATTTTGCAAAACGAGTGGAACCAACATGTTCTTCAAAATATGAAGTATAGTTAGCATCTTCAAAACTTCCTATTCTAAGATTCACCGTTTCATTGAGTGATGAAGAATGAATATTACTTATAGTAGGAGGACCTTCTAAATCATTACAAATAAATGGGATATCTCCTTTATAATTCTTGAAATGTTCATTTTTATTGATATTTGGATCATTATGATCAAATTGAGAAAAAGGAAAATGTTTAAAAATCATTTGAACAAATTGTTCATCTACAACATATTCTACATCATACAAAACAGAAGGAGAAAAGAGATCAAAAGGATACCTCTTCAAGTATTTTTCAAGATATTGAGCATATTTGTATGCTTTATTGATTTTTTTATTATTCCACGTAAGATGAACATAGCCATAGTCTTAGGAAGAGATCTAACATACCAGCAAAAATTGAGTTTTGTTGAAGGCCTATGTTCTTTGTGTAAGCTATAATACTGTTGTCGAAAACGTGTTGTTAGCACCCTGTAATTTTCCTATGGTTGTTGTAGGAAGTCATAGGGGTAACCATTTCAACCAATATTTATACTTCCTTATAGCCAAGGAAGTGAGAGAGGGCTCTCTTTTCTCATGGTAACCTTCACATACACATTTGTCTTTAAACACACCCGTAGAAGACTAGATTTCTGCCAGTAACATGACAGTTACAGAATAAACAAATTGAAAAGGAAAACAAAATAAAAAACATTGGGCAATGGATTCAAAGTATGAAACATTCAATGACATTACAACATATAACGAAAATGGTTTTCCCTTCATCGATATGATGCAAAGTAAGCACAAAATTTAGTGAAATATCCTTTAAGCGATGGTGAGAATAAACTGAAAAACCAGGCACGGAAAGGGGCACCTATCAATGGGAGAATCCCTTGAAACACATTTAGTGGAAAAAATACAAAGAGAAACAGCTGAAACAGAGCACCTATTTATGGATGAAATCTATCAAATCTATTACAGTCACATTACAAACATGATCTCTGATGTAGGAGTGCCTAACAGAGGTAGAATTGTTGCATACTAATCTAGAAATGTATTGGAAAAATAAAATACATATGAAAATGAATTAAAGAGAGAGAGCACACACTAAACACAAGCACCATGATGAAACACAGATAAATTTATTCTCTACTTCTCCCAAAAAAGTTACAGAGCTGCAAAAACTAACGTTGAGGCCTCAAAAATGTAAATCAGTCCAACCTCTATCCTCCTATGAGGAGGTTCTATTTATAATGTTGTTTTCCCCCAAGATGTGTCTATAAATGGGGCATCAAAATTGGTTAGAGAAGATGGGGAATAATACCAAGCCATCATGGAGAATCCCAACAGACTCTGACATGGAATAATTGTTATGATTTACATATATAAAATAGGAAAAAATAAAAATCAAGCATGTTAGATCAAAATGGAAATGTGGCATCTGGGACTCAGTCTTGTTGTTTGAAAGTGATTTTTTGGGGAACTCTCCATGGTATGGTGTTGAATCATATGTATATCTTTCTTCAGCAGTAGGGGCGAATGATCCTCTCTTCATTACAAGCACTCATTCTAATACAACTTCCTGCAATTCTTCTCCATTTGACCCCTTTTCAAGAAACAGATTGCTGAAAACAGGTTTCAGAGATCCAACTGCATATCTCAAATGGTGATACATATGTAAAATATTAGAGGTTTTCTTAAAATCCATGGTAAATTAAGAAAACCTCTATTCATGATTTTATCCATATTTACCATGAATAAAATCCATGTTTACATTTGTCCATATTCCCCTCCATCCCTTCGAGATATTCTTTTGAATTTGATAACATAGACGGAATTGCGAAGTTATGGAAAATTGACCTCTAAATATGGATTTTATTATCCCACACCATAGAACCTGTGTAAAAAATGAGAGAGGTTATTGTATATGAACATGTTATAAAGAAAAACGCCTCTCAGTTTTCCAAAATTATTCATAGAGTGGGGAAAACAGGTCGTAGAAGAAAATGACTAAAACAATAATTTCAGAAGAAAAAAAATGTCTTTGTTATGGCACATAAAATTTCATTGGAATTTCAAATATTAAACCTCCTACACCTTTCCCATGCATCATCACTGTGGACCATTTATTAGGATTAGACATGATATGAGAAGTTCGATTGTGGAGCTCGTACAAGATTTTGTTGAGCCTTCACAACTTAAACTTCATGCAACTTACTTCTGCGAGATCAATGTGGACCATTGATTGGGCTCAATAACATCTGAGCCATCGATTGGGTCTGTGGCTTAATTCCCTTTCGCAAGTCATGACTTTTTTTTATCCCTGTGCTTTTGCAAAAGATAAATCCCTCTTGGAAGGTTTTTGTGGTTTGTGGGTTTGTGTATTTTTAAATTATTCTGTGGTAATATCCCACATGCACAAGATGAAATAGGTTTCTTATAAGTTATATGTCGTGGCGGCTTCTATAGTCATCAAGGAACACATGTGTGTATCACGCTTTCGGAGATTGGGGCTTGGACTTTGATGGATTGTTGACTTCTATTGTTGTTGATGTGATAGGTGTGTGGCTCCCCATGTGACCATATTTTTACAAAGACATTCATTAGCCAAGTTAATAAAATAATGAAGTTTGGAAAAAAAATGACAATAAGGCTGATTTTAGATATAAAACCAATGTTCATATATCATTTCAAATATTGGGTGAAATCTTTTAAATTCATCAGGATTCCTTTGTTCTTTCCCAAATGACCAATGAAATCTTTTTCTATGGTAAACCTTCACAAAAATAAAATTTAGCACAAGTGCTAACACGTGTGCTAAAATCCCAAATTGATTATCCATCGCGTACCTTCATCTCATATTTTGATGAATTACAATTATATCATAATCTTCAAAAGAATCTCTAAAAACATTCTTAAATTCTAATGAGCTAGAAATTGAATTTAAAGGTAAAAAATAAAACCAAAGAGAATCCTTAACTTTGAAGTTAAATCGAAATAATCTACAAGAAAAATATTCATGAATGACATTAAATAAATGCAAAACGGATTCATACCTTCTAATATGCTCAGTGACAGAAACATTTCCTTCATCATGGAACTTGGTAAGATATCAACTTCCTTTTTAGGTAGCTCTTGTAAAGGCCCTTGTAAGCTCAACATTGTATCAGACTCCCATGAAGGGATTTGTGGAAAACCCATGAAGGAATAATAAATAAAAGTTGGCTTTTACTATGGGAAATACGTCGGTTCATGCCCTCCTTCTAGCACCATTTGTTGAATCATGGGATATATCCTGTAAGTGTCCAAAACATCAATGTAAGGGAGATAGCCTAGCCCAAGGCTTCGAATAATCCTATGCAAGGATTACCCTATAATCAATTTGATTGGTATAGCTAACTACAACGAGTTTTATGGCATCTTTAGCTGCTAAGTGATGGTTTTTCCTTAAAGAGGAAACTCAATCATAAATGAAACTAAATACTAATTGCAATCCTATATTTAGTATGTAATTTATCAAATGTGATTGTGATAACTAGTTTATGTCAATATATCAATCTATTAAATTATAAAAAGAATCATCTAATAGAACTAATAGAATGAAAACAATTTTTTTTCATAAATTGATCATTGTAAAGGGAAAATTATTAGTTTTAATTAATATTCAATAGATTATCAAGATGACAAATCAGTTTCATATAAATTGGCATGTTAGAAAACATTATAGGTTATGCAACGAACAAAAATCAAGATAAATCAAGAATTCTGCGCATCACAAATTGAAATTGATTTGTTTTACAATTGAAAATAACTTCTAAGGTCTAAATATAGGAAACAAAAGATGAATATAATATGACAATTGGAATATTCTAAAAAATGAATTGCATAAAAGAAATCAAATTCAATTTATTGAATAAGTATATTAGAAACCTTACAGAAGATCTCAAGATCTAACAAACTAGCTTGCTAAGAAATCACACTGTCTTTCATTGATCTAAATAGCAAAATGTATGCATTAAAATGCATAAAAATTCTATATTGCAAAGATAGAAAGGAATTTGTTTCTCCTGAGATCCCCCCACCCCCTTTAGAGAATACAAGGTATGTATGTATACAAAACAAATGAAAGGAGAATATAAGATCAGTTTCCCCAATTTACGAGCTAACTAGCTGAGTTGTTCCATTTAGTAAATCCATCCATGAAATAAATTTAGGAAATTTCATTTTGAAAAAAAAGTAGGATATATCAAATAAGATATTTTCTGGGAATTTCTTTTGTGAAACAACTAATTTCCATATTAATCTTCATCATTCCATAAATTGTATCCAAAAATCATTACTTTCCACTTGCTACGTTTTGACCGCTCCAAATTTGGGTTGAAATTCCTTCAATTTGACTGCTCCAAATACAAATACACACCTGTGCAATTCAAAAGTGAAATTAAAATATCATTCGAAAGCTAATGAAAAATATCCAAATTAATAAAAAACTATTTGCAACCCAAATAATGAAAATAAATAAATCTTATCCAAATCCGAAATTGATTGTTAAGGTAGTTTTTTAGGGTGGTTAAGCTATTCAATCGAAAACAATAATATTCCCAAATTATTCCTAATCTTTGAACATTTCTAACGAGCTATCTCGGTCATGATTTGGACTTATAAATCTCAAGATATTACTCCCAAAAGTTAAGACTTAGCAGCCATTTAGTTAATTTTTTATTGAATTTTGTCCATTGATTTAACTATTAAATCCATTATCCCATACCAAGTATAAGACCTGAAATTACTAAAAATTACGGACCTAAAATTAAATTAAAATATATCATAATAGAAACTTAGGGTCTGAAAAAATCGGGTTGCGGAATGCGAAAATGAAAAATGAGAATTTGAAAAAGTGACTTCCGCAATCCAATTGTGGAAATATTTTTTTTGAAATTCTTGATTTTTGTTACCGTAATCAGCAATCCACATTGCAGATTTCAGAATTGCGGAAGTGAAAATATCAAATTAAAAATGTATATTGTGTCTGCAATCCGCATTGCAGGTTTCCGAATTGATGAAATGCGAGTTTTGATTCGTTTATTTTGGTTTCTGATTTCCACAATCTGCATTGTGGGTTGTGGAAATGCGGAACCAAAAATTTGATTATTATTGAACAAATGATTTATGACATCCACAATACACATTGCAGTTTGCGGGTTTTGGAAAGGAGAAATTCAAAAGTTAAAAATTTCGAGCATCCGCAATTTCGTTTGTGAGTTGCAAATTGTAGATTGCAAATTGTGAAAACAACATGTTTCATAAAAATTGTGTTTTGCACAATTCAGAAAATGCATAAAAACAAGGCATTTTTAACAAATTTTATTGAATTGAGAGCATGAAAAGACATAAATAAATACAACAATCATAACACCCCACAAAGAAGATAATAAAATATGAGATTCCCTTCATAATAAGTAAGTGGGGTTCCTATTTTGTTAATTAAAATGGGATTTGTTGTGCCTACAATGGGCCCCAATGAAACAAAGGAATAGGGAGGGAGAGGAGCTCATCTCCTTTGGCAGCCAAAGAGCCGGCCTTCACTGGTGGCGAGATTCTCAAAATAGCTCCACCACTAAAGGGTGGCTCTTTGGTTTCCAAAGGAGTAGAACTCCACTCCCTCTTCCCTTCCCAGTAACTAATCTGATCTAAAATAGATTCTCTGACCACTTATCAAGAAGTAGCCTATTCTGGAGTAAATTGATTGCATGGTTTTGAAAACACAGATTCCATACAACTACAATTTCTTGCAAGGGTGTAGGGAACGAAGGAAGAGGAGCTCCATTCCTTTGGAAACCAAAGAGCCACCCTTCACTGGTGGCGTGATTTTAGCAATGCAGGAAAATGTGCTAGTTTATTGAAGGCAAGAAAAGGAAGGGAAGAGAAGAGAAGGTCGAGCTCTGCTCCTTTGCAACCAAAGAGTCACCCTTCACTGATGGCATGATTCTCATAATCACGCCACCAGTGAAGGGAGGCTCATTGGTTGCAAAAGGAGCAGAGCTCTACCTTCTCTTATCTTCCCTTCCTTTTCTTGCCTTCAATAAACTAGCACATTTTCCTGCATTGCTAATGAAAAATCTGATAGGCATCCTTTGGAAACCTGGATTAAAATGAGTGAGCTCAAATGGGCCATATACAAAATATTTTTAAAAAGAAAAGAATTTTTGCATTAAGTATTAACTTTGAGAGATTTTAAGTTTGAAACTTAAAATAATTAATTATTTTGTAGAAGTTTCACAAAAGTCAAAATTAATAAAAGAATGTATCATATTCCTTAAGGAGGGATGTTGTATGAATTTGGGAACATAAGCATTTAAACCGTGTAGGGAACATAAGAACTTAAATTATATAGTGAATTTACTTAGTATGCTAAGAAACATTGTGGAAGTCAGCTGGCAGTGATTTCTAACATAGAATAGATTAAATAACAAACAACATTTGTTAAATTTCAAGGATATTGAATATGGATTAGCCTCAATATTTAACACGGATTGATAGATATATTCATGACTCAATCATGGAAAATCATTAAGAAGGCATAGTTCTAAATTTCATTGTAGATTTGCCACAAAATTTTAGAAGAAGAATATATTTACATTGAAGGAGAACCAAGTTTAGACATTATGAAATACATATATGCATCTGTTTCAAAATTGGCAACAACAGTATGCAATACATCCAACATCAGCTATTTAAACAATATACAGTGTACACAGCATGTTTGTATCTTTTTGTTGTTTCAAGAAAGCAGAAAAAACAAACTAGCCATAGCACACAGAGTAAATGAAATTAAAGAACAAATTTTTTTATGCAAAGTATGATTTCAAAAAATATGTTTTACGACACCGCAAGATATCTTCTATTTTNATATAATGCATTCTCTTACATTGTAAGTACCATATTATTACAAATCTGTAGCATTAAAATAATGTAAATTTAAAATTTGTAGCATTGAAAATATAAATTAGATTCTAGATCCATCTCATATTTATGGCATGTTAAGTAAGTACCAGATTATTAATATGTAAGTTCGGTTGGTTAATCGAGTGAATTAAAAACCTACAGAAACTAACAATAGATCATTTGATTTTACATATCTTCGATAATGCTAAAAACTGTAAAACTAGTTGAAATTAACTAGTCAATGAGCAAGGGTATGAAAATAATGAAAAATTTCATATCAGAATTTGATAATACCTACAAATAATAATCGAAATAGATTTATATATCATATTTTATGCATCATAACATTCAGATACTATTTTCATGGTCATTGCTATTATAATAATAATCCACCACTTAGTACCTTGGTCTATAATCTTAGTCAGATTTATTTGCATTTATGTAGTGATATGATATGGTTTGGACTGAGGGAAATTAATCCAACAATATCACCTGTTATTTTGTCCTATTAACACCTACAAGAGTGCTCTAGAATTTTCAAACATCACATGTGTGCCTCATTTATGACAAGTGCACTCTCATTCCTCTTTTTGAGGAGGTTTGGTTAACTAGTGATGCAGGATCATCTTGCCCTCGAACAAACTATAAGATTCAATGTTTTATTAGACCTAGAATGGGTCTTCAATTCTGAATCGATGGTCTTTGAACCATCACATGATAAATAAATCTATGTAAAATATGATTCTATATGGATGATGAGTCATTTGGGTGATTCACTAGGTGAATGATGAGTCATTAATGAGTCATGTAATAGAACACTCATCTAATGGTAGTGAGTCATAATATAGGTTTGAGAGTTTGAATTAATTAGCATATTGTGGAGTATATTGAGGATCTGAACCAGAATGGTTCATAAATCATGGTGTATATATATGTAATACTGCGAGGCATATGGAGATATACAAAGATAGAATAGATAAGAGGAGTAGCCAGAACAAAGTAAATATGGCTTGAGAAAGGCCAATTAAAGATGTATTAGGCCTAAGGAGAGAAAAATGCAGGTTCTGAGACAAGTTTGTATGCATAGTTTCATTGGGTGAATGAAAAATCCTATTTCAACATAATCTCCCTATGAAATTTTATAACTATGTCCAAATGTGTAATTTCATGAATTGAATGTTTGTTTAAAACTCTGTTAATGATTGATAAGACTGGGTATGAATTAGGGATTCTAAGAGGGAGAGAAATAGAGATTGAATGATTGATTCTCTGATCAATCGAATGAGAGTTAGGTGAATAATAAATTGAGATTTCATGAACGAATAACCATGTTGCCATTTATGGAGTAGCGATCGATCACTGCAAGGATCAATTGTAAACAAGGTTTAAGTATGTGCCTATGTGGAAGGTCGAGATCTGGGTAGACCATATATATGATAAGAATCAATTTTGCAAATGGAAGCTACAACCACGATAATCCTAAACCAATTGACCATAGGATTATAATATTGTTTAATGGAGATCTGAAGGTGCGAAGATCAATGTCCAAATTTTTTTTTGCAAATGAAATAGTGAGGAAGGTAAGAAGGGAGTCAAGCTTCGAAATCAGAAACTAATCGCCATGAAGACAATTAAGTTCAATGGACGACATTGATCAATGAAACAGATCAATGGTTCTCAGCTATTTCACAGAGAGTACTAGCGCAGGAAAGAAAAAATTATGATGTGCATGTAATCTTTATAAAAACCTCCTTATGATGTTTGAATTCCACTATTGATTTAGATATGGCAGTTATCAGTCTATTTCGCAAATCCAACTAGCAAGTGAGTTAATAATCCGGATGGTTTTGAAATTTTAAATTTATATCTACTTCATTCTATTTTTTGTCGTTGATTGGGGTTGATAGAGATACACCAAATGAGGATCATTTCCTTCAGTGTAATACCCCATAGTATAAGAGCAAAGGATGGACACAGAATTTTATGAAATTGAGCTCACTGAAAAATTGACGTTCGCTCTTTGAAAGAGCTCTGCCTGGGATTTGGTCAGGTTGGTTAATTTAGTGGTTCTACTAAATTTAGAATAGACTAAATTGAAATATAGTTGATCCAGAAACTGTATACAGAGGGGCTTAAAATCATAGTGGTATTAGAGTAGAACAAGGATTCTACGTAATGATTATCAAAGCTAAGAGATAAATCAATTTCTGATTTCAATTCATTTTAAAATTGAATACTAACCATTATGTTGAAAGGATTAGTCAGGTGCAATTATTCATAGTTTTTTTAAATGGAAGACAAAGGATGTGTGGTTTAAATTGATGTTAGCCATAGGAGAGTGCGGATGAAAAGATGAAAAAGATCAGGAAAGGGATCTTTGAAGGTATGAGGTTATCATTTTATGATAATTGTGGTTTTTTATCATTGATGACAGACTGCAGTTAGCAACAAAATATTGTAGTAACAACTGGGAGAGTTATGCTAAAGAGCAATTTTGTTATTGATGAAGAAGAATGATAAGTTCTTGGAACATATCTTATAGGAAAATGTGATGTTAGATGCTGATTCTCGTGATATGAAGTTCATGTTGCAGAAAACAAGTATCTTGGATAAGTTTGAGAGAACAAGTTGTTCTTGAAGAAGAATATCTTTTGAAGATAGAATTGGAGATATTTTTGGGAAACTGTACAAGTGAAAAATTCTAAGGTATGGACTTATTGATGTTTGTATTTTGACCTTTGTTATATGAATCTATTAGGAAATATTTGACAACAACAAAGAACAGAGAAGTTCTTTGCAAGAGGAAATTGATAAAAGCAAGTGGGAGCTAGAGGAGATATATCAAGGATAAATATATTCTTGATAAAGAGTTTGTGAACTCTTAGAGGAAAGAGGAATTAGTTGAAGAACCCAAGAAACCCAACAAATTTTGGACAAGAGAGTACTAGTACATGTTCTCAAAAGAGGATTGGACCTTCAGAAGCCAAGAAGAGCAAAGGAGATGCTCAAAAGGTGCTAATGAGAGGACCATGTATACCAAAAGGACAAGATCAAGGAGAGATATATTTTTGAGATATAGTAGTAGGTATGGAGACTCGATAGAGGTGAAGTCTTAGTTACAGTCCATAAGTGAACATGATGAAGTTTAAAAAAGAGGAGAAGGAGACAAAAACAATGACTACTGGAGGTGATTGTAGGGGTTCAAATAAAATCCATAGCAGAAGAAAGAAGAAAGAGAGTCAAGAAGGATGTAGAAAATAATTGCTAGACTTAGAAAGGGACATTTTGTGCTTTGAGAAGCATATGCAAGAATCTTCTGAAGAAAAGAACCATAGGTATGGTTAGGTCGTGAAAATAGAGGTAAGATGGCATTCACTACAGGTGAAGCTATAACAAAATATGTTTGTTGGGTTGAATAAAGAACTCATAGAAGTTGACTCTGAGATGCAGGGTTCATATTGTGAACCTGAATAGAGTGCTTTGATTGGAGAGGATGATGAAGTGTAAAAAGAGAGACCAATTGAGAGTCTCATGAATTTTTTAAGGAGTACAAAGCAACTTATGGAAGAAATGAATGTGAGTTCTAATGAGACCAAAAGTCCTTATGTTTTTTAGACTAATGATTTGTTAGTGATTACAGGATTTCTTATAGATGATAAGAAGTCCTTTGAAAATTTCTTAAAAGTTGATGAAGTCAACTATGATGAAGAAAGTATCTCAAATAAGGAAAGGTATAAAGTATTGCAGCAAAAGGATCTCAATGATGAGTTTATTAATGAAGGAACACGGTCAATTGAAGATGATGTGGAAATGAAGGAAGAAAAATAAATGTGCAAAGGCATTTCTACAAGGAAGAATCAAAATTGTATTCCAGTGAAGGAAAAAGTTGAAGAGTCACCTTGAACTATCATGAAGTTTGAAAAAAAGAAAATATGACGGTAGAACATCATTCTATTGTAACAAGAAATGATATAGTATCCTATGAAGACTATATACATCTTATATATCAAAATACTGAAGAAATAGGTGATGGTGAAAGGGATAGGATGTTGTGTTGAGACCAACACAATAGGAGGATGCCAGAGAAAATATCTATAACGAGTACAGAGCCTCATTTTTTTAAAAGTAATTATTGGTGTATGATTGTAGGTATTGATGAACACTTAGATGATGTGTCTATGCAGGTTGTGAAGCATAGGATGGATTCTTTGAGCAAAATCATAACTGGACCATTGACATAAGAATATGAACACTAGTATGAAGAAGAACATAAAATCATCTTAGAAAACAATGGTGCAATAGAGGGATTAGGTGAAAGTCTCATGAACTCTTAGGAGAGTTCAGATCAGCAAAAGAATATGCTCATAAGAGGGTCAATGGGAGATAAAAATTTCAATATTTTTGAAATTAATGAATTGTGTATATATGTAGGAATAACATGTGATGAACCTTGTGAGTTTTTCCTAGAGGTAAAAGAAGAAGAAAGAGAGTATCCATGTATTCTTGACATGTACCAAATTCAAAAGTTTGTTCTCGAATTGAAGGGTCATATGACATGGTCTCATGGAGATAAAAAAAAAAGAGGATGCTTGCATATTTCGAGAGTGGTGTTGCTAACATACAGGGGAATAAATCTGTAGTGACAAAGGACACTATATTGTATCAAAGGGGTGATTGGGATATAAAACAAATTCTTGTTGCGGAGTTGATTAATGAATACAAAGAAAATATTTCTAACCTTAGAAAATATGATGAAGAGTTATAAATGTTAGAATATTAGTTGTTCGATCCAAGGATTGATAAAGATGACAACTTAATGCATGCAAGCATGGAAATATTCAATGAAATCATTGGAAAAGAGAAGATAGCTTGTAAAAACACTGAATTATTTTATAATTTTATGGATAGCAGCAGAGAGTCAAGAAAACAACAACAGTCTTAGAAAAAGAAGATGAAGATGTACCAGCCAAAGGACAGACTGGACATGGAGATTGAAGAACTAAGGATGCTAATGGTGAAAATGTCTCAGAGAAGAAATGAAGAAAGTATGGATATTTACATCAGTAGTGAAAATAGACAAAACAATTGCAAGAGACAGATGACAGGAGAAGATTGCAAAAGCAAGGCTACTGGAGCATTGCAACAAAAAATTTAAAAACTAGGAGAATTGAAGATGACAAAGACATAACAACCTGATGAGATGGATGATAAAATACAAAACAAGGTTTGGGATCCATGCATAGTGAAGATAGAACGTTATGAACATGAGGTCATATATCTTTCTTCCTAGGGATTTTGATGTAGGAGAATCCTTCCCTCCAACAATCTACAAGTTTCAATGTTTGAGCAGACCTAGAAGGGGTCCTCAGTTCTGAATTGATGCTCTTTGAACCATCACATTGTAAATAAACCTATGTAAAATATGATTCTAGATGGATGACAAGTGATTTGCGGAAGTCACTACATGAGTGATGAGCCATTGATGATTCATATAACAAAAGCCTCATCTAATGGCAACGAGTCATAGGATAGCTTTGAGAGTTTGAACCAATTAGCATATTGTTGAGTATATTGAGGATCTGAACCAAAATGGTTCATAAATCCTATTTTATATATATGTAAGTCTATGATTCATAAGGAAATATACATATATAGAATAGAAGAATAGAATAGATAAGAGGAGTATCAAAAACATAGTAAATCTGGATCAAGCAAGGCCAATTAAAAATGTATCAGGCCTAAGGAGATCATAAAATAGGTTCTGAGACAAGTTTGTATGTATACATTCATTGGGTGAATGAAAAAACATATTTCAGCATAATGTTAGTGTGAAATTTATAACTTTGTCTGAATGTGTAATTTCACGAGTTGAATGTTTGTTTAATCCTATGTTAATGATTGAGAATCCTGGGTGTGAATTAGGGATTATGAGATGGACTGAAACAAAGATCGATTGATTGATTCTCTAATTAATTGAATGAGAGTTAAGGTGAAAATAAATTGAGATTTCATGAATGAATAACCATGTTGCAAGTCATGGAGCAGCGATCAATCACTGCAACTATCGATGGTAAACAAGGTTTACGTATGTGCCTATGTGGAAGGTCGAGATCTAGGTAGAACCAAATATTTGGTAATAATCGATTTCGCAAATGGAAGCTACAACCACGATAATCCTAAATCAATCGATCATAGGATTATAAGATTGTGTGTTGGATATCTAAAGGTGTGAATATCAATGACCATATACAAATTTAGCAAATGAAATAAAGATGAAGGTTCAAAGGGATCCATGTTGCAAAATCAGAAACTAATAGCCACAAATACGTTTAAGACCAATGAAAGAGGTTGATCGTTGAAACATATCAATGGTCCTCATATATTTCAAAGAGAGAACTAGCATAAGAAATCAAGATGAGGATCTGTGCAAAATATTTAAAAAATCCACCTTATGATGTTTGAAGTCCACCATCGATTTAGATCTGAAGGTTGTCAGTCTATTTTGTAGATCCAACCAGCAAGCGGGTTAATAATCCGGATGGTTGCGAAATTTTCAATTGATATATACTTTGTTCTATTTTTTGTCCTTGATTGGGGTTTATATAAATCCAATGAATGAGGATCATTTTGCTGAGTGTAATATCCCAAATTATAATAGTATAGGCTAGACGCGAAATTTTATGAAATTGATTTCATCGTAAAATTGAAGTTCACTCTTTAAAAGAGCGCTGCCGGGGATTTAGTTGGGTTGGTTAATTTATATGTTATTATAAATTTATAACCAACTAAATTGAAATATATTTGACCTATATATTGAATACAATGGGGCCTTGCACTAACTAGGGGTGTTAGGGGTGTTTCTAGCACAATTTTTGGACTGTTGGAGCATTTATTACTCAACGTGAGCATCCCACTCACCTCTACTTACTTAGCCATGCATTCCATGGAGTCATAATTTCCCCATCACACTTCAGCCACATCCTCACCTTTATTTGTGACCGTTTGTGCAGATTTGGAGCTTGTATGGTCCTCCTAGGGGGGATTAAGGCGAATTTTGTCCATTTCACATGTACACTCAGATTTGGATTCCTAAGCTTCACGAATTGATCGATATGTAATATAAACATTTTCTTAACACATTCAGACATTAGACAGTTCAATAATATCTAATTTTTGTTCAGATTGTGTATGTAAAATTGTTCCTCTTTCAAGCTTTTTTGTTGGTTTTTGCACATAATTCGGTTTTCGAGAGTCTCTTGGGATCCTATATCATGTTGTAGATAAAATTATCACATGTTATCATATATTATTGGATTTTCAAACCAATATTGAGTGTTTGAGCTACATTTTGAGAGATTTTCCAGATAAATTTGAGTGTTTTTACAGGAACTTTCAGCAAAATATCACCACTAGTGCAAGTAGAGATGGAGGAAAACCACATATTTCTCACCCCATTTAACTAATTCAATTTGAAGCTGATATGGTCATCCAATTGATATCTAAGGATATCTATAGGGTCACCATGGGTACAGAAGTGGAACCAAACTCTACAGTAGAGAAGTAGAAATACTTCAATAGAATTAATGAGACCTTTGGATTGTCTTGTCTAAGCATTTCAAGAGAGCTCCTATTTCATGATGATAGTTTGAAAATACCAAATGAGGTGTGGAAGAAGCTTGAATCTCTCTTTGGGAAAACTAATGATCTAAGGGGAAACCAACCTGAAAACGAGCTCATTATATTGAGCCCAATGAATTTTGACACTATGCAGGAGTTTTTCACCAAAATCAAGTCCTTAGTACTTCAAATCAACCAATGTGGAATTGAGAAGAAGGAATAACAGTTGATATTGTCAATCCTTTCGACATCGGGCCATAATATTTAGTTCTTGTTAGCATATTTCTTTCTCGCAAGCTAACCATTCGAAATTGGAAAATGCCAACACTAGCTGGCTTCATGGAGTCTGTGACCAGGAGCAGGACAAGCTAGTCTAGATGGGAACCATCAAAGAAATAAACAATCAAGACTTGGTAGTTGGTGTTTCAAATGCCTCCAAAGGAAAGAAGAAGGAAAATGATTTGAAACAACCAGAGAAGAAGAGAGCTCTAAGACCCAAGAATCCCAATGAGGGTTCAAATCCTTAAAAGGATAAGGACAAGAAAGGGAAGGAGAAAACCAAATGAACCTATTTCCACAAGTGACGGCATCCATAAATATATTGCATGAAGAATACCATTTACATGATGGTGCACCTGCTCATGAAAAACAACATCCCTGTCCTATATAGTACAAGGAAGAAAGATGGAAGCCCAGGTTCTGAGAGAAAGGAGAAATGTCATGCATTGGTAGCATTTTCTTATGTGTGTAGAACCTCCTGTAATAAACAATAAGAATGAAAGATATAAAATAAATATAGGATCACAAAAGAGATTGTATTAATCATAGGCCACTTCGAGGGGGAAACCTCCTTTGAGCAAGATCAATACAAAATAACTCTTCGATGATTTCATTGGCCTCAACACTTAGTTATATACTAAGTCTAATCCAAACAACTATTACTCCCCATGAATGTAGGATAATACAACATACTAACTTGATGACTTAACATCAACTATTAATCCCCATGAATGTGGGATAATACAACATACTAACAAGACGACTTACAAAGCATATCCATCCAATCAAATATACTAACAAAATAAAGAGGAGGGTTGACATAGGTTATTAACATCCCCTCCCTCTTAGAAAATATTTGTCCTCAAAGCTTAATATGTGGAAACTGTTGCCAAATATGAAGGAGTGGTTCCCATGTAGCATCCTCTGGTTGCATGTTGTGCCATTGAATTGAAGACCTCTGTGATGGACCAAGATGGAAGCTGACAAGTGTGCTTATTAAGGATGGCCTTTAACTACGAAATGTTGGGTGGGTACTTCATTATCCCATTCTATTAAAACAATTTGTGTGTTGATGTTGGTGCCAATCACTTGTTGAATGTGAGAAGGAGGAAGTGCCAATTTATAAGCAACATACCGAATCTTTTGAAGAATTGTATATGGGCCAGAGATATTTGGAGTGAGCATTTGATTCCCTTTGTCTTTCAAGGAGGATTTCTTGTAAGGATGCAGATGAAGAAAAACCATATCACCAACTTGAAAAGCGTTCTTAGAACAATGTTGATCGACCTGCTGTTTCATGCTGGTTCTTGCCATTTGAATATTTTCCTGCAGGAGGTGAAGAATCTGATGTCGGTTTCGAAGAACAATGTCAACTGCCTGAACTGGTGAACTGCTGGGGGTAGATGGAAGGAGTATTGGAGGTGTGTGACCATAAAATACTTCATATGGAGTCATTTTAGATGCAATATGGTGGAAATTATTGTACCACCATTCAGTGAGAGGGAGCCACTTTTATCACTGATGTTGTTATTCATAGGTGAAACAACAAAGATAAGTTTCCCAATATTTATTGACGACTATAGTCGGACCATCTATTGGTGGGTGATAAACCGAAATCATATGCATTTTGGTGTCAGTGAGGCAAAAATGACTTCTGAAAGTTGTGTTGCGGTCTAAGAGAATGGAAGAAGGGATTTCGTGAAGAAGAAATATCTAGTCCATGAAAATTTGTGCGATTGAAGAGGTGATATATGGATGGATGACATCACAAAAATGACTATATTTGGAGAGAGTTGATCAACCAAAACCAATATTATGGTCTTCCCTCCATATATAGGGATCCCTTGAATGAAATCCATTGAAATATATGTCCAAATCCTTATAGGGTTGGGAAAAGGTTTGAGCAATTCAGAAAGGAGTGTATTTTCACCCTTGTGGTGCTGATAAAGAGCACATTCGGCAACCATATGTTGAATTTATCATTGCTCCCCCTTCCAAAATAAGTTATGTTGTGCTAGCTCATATGTTTTGATGAAACCAGAGTGCCCTACCATTGGAGAAGCATGGAGTTCATAAAAGACCACATGTTTAAGGTTTGTGTTGTGGGGAAGCACCAGACGACCCATGTATGTCAGAGAAAATCCATTCCAAGATGAATAAGGTACCATAGAAGGGTTACTAGCCAACTGTTAGATGATTTCAGATAATGAGGAGCCATTGACATAGCCTTACTAAATAGAGTGTAACCAAGTTGGAATAGGCATAGAAATAACTGAAAGAGAAACATGGGAATCAAATGTGTGAAAAAGAGCATCCACCGCAAGATTGTCCTTAGACTTCTTGTAAGTGATCTCATAGTCATAATCCTTGAGTTTTCTAACCCATTTATGTTTTGTTGGGGATGGCACCCGTTGTTCTAGGAAATAATTCAAAATCTGGTGATCATTATTGATGTCGAAAGGATTCTCTAAGAGGGATGGCCACCACTTCTGTACTGTTTGAAAAATAGTCATCATGTCCTTATCATATGTAGAGGTCGATGAATTATTTCTAGAAAGGGATTTGTCTGTGAATGCAATGGGATGTTCATCCTGAAAGAGGACAGCCCCGAGTCCATTGTCATAAGAATCACTCTCAAGAGTGAAGAGATTGGAAAAATCAGGCATATGAATGGTGCATCGAAATGATATATCCAAGGGAGTAGTTGAGACTGCTGAACGTTGCATCTGAATAAAATGGAGCTGAGTGATGATACCATGTGAATTCGTCTTAAGGATATTTTCCATGCAATGGGAACTAATGACACTGAGAGAACCTAGTTGTAAGCCATTGAATGTGTGTTTGTTCCCACTGACTGAAAATTGCATCCATAGTTCAACACAATCCCATAAGATGGGTCCAAGGGTGCATAACCATTGAGTTTCGAAAATCACATCACATCCTCCTAGATGCATGACAAACATGTTATAGTGCAAGTTATAATCTCCAGTAGAGATACACACATTGTCACACTTTCCTTTGCAAGGTAAGGTGCTCCCATTGGAAACCACGACTTTAAAGATGGAGTAAGGATGGACAAAACTATGAGCTTGTTTGGCAATCTGAGGGTCAATGAAGTTATGGGTGCTACTAGAATCAATGAGTAGTGTAAGAGGAATCTTCTTGAAGAAACCCTTGACCTGCATGGAATGTGGGGAAATGACTCCAGATAATGCATGGAGAGATATCTCTGGGTGTTCTTCATGAAAATCAGGGTCAATAGGTGGCTGCTAAATGTTGACCTAGTCATCTACTGGATCCTAACAACTTCACAAATTTCAAGTGTAGGTGAAGAAACCACATCCAAAATATAGATAGTTTGTTTAGTACATTGATGTCCCCAAGTGAATTTCCCATCACAATTATAACAAAGTCCTTTTTCCCTACATGCCCTCACCTTGGCTTTAGACAAATGCTTAATAGGAGTGGGTCTAGGAGTTGAAGGGATTGGATGTCATTGAGAAACCATATTTCTAAATGGAACAAAATTGGATTTGGGGCATTGCTGAGCCCTGATCTTGTCCTCCCCCAACTTAGACAACCCTAGGATTTCCATCATTGTGTTGCGACAAAACATGTTAACCTCAAATCAGATTGTATCCTTAAGACCGCTGATAAAACAACTCCTATAGAATGCATTAGAAAATCCTTCTGTGTGCTTAACTAAGTTCTCAAATTCTATCTGATACTCTCTGATAGTGCCAGTCTAGTGAAGTTTAGTGAGTGCTCCTATGAATTCATCAAAACCACTAGGGCCAAATTGGTACAAAAGGAGTTGGAAAAAATCTGTCCATTTGGGCTCTTCATAATCCTTGATGTACCAACAGAATGATTGAAGGGCTTCATGTTCCAAATGAAATGATGCAAGTGGGACTTTGGTGACATCAAAAGTGTTATGCATATTAAAGTATTGTTTTGCATTATGTATCCATCCACTTGGATCATCACCATTAAAGTGAGGGAATTCAATCTTTGGCCCACAAAAGTTGATGGAAGTAGAGAACGTAGTACCGGCAGAAGGCTCAAGCTATTGTCGGTTTCTTATGGCTAAATACTAAAGATGGAGGTTAAGAAATATTTGATCCAGATCTTTGAGTTTGGTCTTGAGGGTTACAAGTTCTTCTTCCATCTATCTATTTGCTCCTGCGCGGGTGACAACCATAAGCAAGATATTTTTTTGTTTTAATTGGAAATGGGTGGAAAAAAAACAAAGAAGGGTTTAGAAAAGGAAAATTTTGAGTTGGTAAAAATGCGAGTAGGTAACTAGGTTTCAGACACTTTCTGAGGGACAAGGAAACAAAAAATGTGAAGTTTAGAAGCGGGGTGAAAGAAGGAGATGGAATTTCAGGCTTTGGGAAGTGGACTTGGGATAGGATCCTCAATGAATGAAAAATGTAGAATGGAATGATAGGGTTACAGTGAATTTTCAATGGAAATGGAGCTAAATCAAGGAATATATGGCTGAAAAACAATTTTTTGTTTTTTTTTTTTTTTTCCCTGAAGAAATGATCTGTGGCAGTGCTAGAAAGCTGTGCTTTATCAAATTGAATTGGAGTAAGTGATTTTGTGACAAGTATCAAAGTCTACATGTTATCAACTGTAAATAGATATGGACCCTAGGTATATTCAGCGTCCTAATGGTTCAAAGATAGTCACTCAGCCACCAAGGCTGTCTCAGGCTTGAGTATTGGGGCAGTACCTCTCACTTCACGGTGTAGGTAAAATTTCTAACCGCTTGGCCAAAAACGACAGCTCTTTGGTTTTCTTGACATATGGGAATCTAGTCAATCTAGTGGGGGTCATTTCCCTTTTTGCTTGGAAGGTCCTCTCAATGGCCAACTACTTTGGGGTTCCTATGGTACTCCTCACAATGAGTTTTAGGTCTATGCCCAAGTACTTCCCATAGTTAAGTGGATAGGGTTTACTCCCTGATCCGAATGAAAAATACCGCTGTAAGAAGAATAACTACTACAATAATCACAGTGCCAGAAAAAATGTGGTAGAAATTCTACCCAATTCTCAAAAACCTGTAATTAGAGCTAGGGTTTTGAGATGAAATTTTTTAAAATGAGCATAACCCGATCGATATTGCTTAGAATCACTAGTATAGCCTATTTCTAGAACTAGAACAACCACTTTTCTTCTACCCACGAAATCAGAATAGAAATCTATGCACCCGGTCAAAATATTTTCGCTCTGCAATTTCCGCGGCTGTCATCGAAATTCTGAAAAATTACTTATTTTAAATCCGCGATATATCCACTTTTAGAAGTCCAAATGAGATGATTTTTTTTAAACTATGTATTTTTGACAGAGGAATTCAGATCTGCAACCCTTTTCTTCTTATACTATGCATAAAGTTTCAGAAATTGATCTAAAAGTTTCCGCCCAATTTTTCCCTCTTTTTTTCTTTAAAAGAAAAAAAAAATTCCCACTTGTGCCAAGAAAAGTGCTATGATACTAGATGTGGAGAAAATCCTGCAATAAACAATAAGAATGAAATATATAACAAAAATATAGGATCACAAAAGAGATTTTATTAATCACATGCCACTTTGAGGGGGCAACCTCCTTTGAGCAAGCTCAATACAAAATTACTCTTCGATTATTTCATTGGCCTCAACACTTAGTTATATACTAAGTCTAATCTAAACAACTATTACTCACCATGAATGTGGGATAATAGAACATACTAACTGGATGACTTAACATCAGCTATTAATCCCCATGAATGTGGGATAATCATTAGAGGAATTTTGGGGTCTAAAATGGGCCTCCTAAGGAAAATAATAAAATAATAGTTAAAATAATAAAATAATAGTTAGAATAATAAAATAATATTGATTAATTTTGGAGGAAGAAAGAAAAAAAATACTTTTTGTGTTCGTATTTTCAACATATCTCCCTGTGTTTTTACTCAAATTTCGATCGGGGGAGCTCGTTGGATGCGGAATTTGATTTCACATCCAACGAGTACCCACACTGCATACTTTTGACGGACCTCGCTACCCCAAAAATAAGAAATACGTGAAAAAATGTGATGATGATGTCATCATCACGTTTTTTCAGGTATTTCTTATTTTTGAGGTAGTGGGGTTCGTCAAAAGTATGCAGTGTGTGTACTCGTTGGATGCGGAATCAAATTCCACATCCAACGAGCTCTCTTGATCAAAATTTGAGTAAAACCACAATGAGATATGTCGAAAATACGAACAAAAAAAGTAGTTTTTTTTAATGACAAATATGTCAATTCAACCATTATGGTTGACTTATTTTGTTGAAATTCTATTGGTTCTTGAATTCCAACTCACAAAAACTTATTTTGGCACGTTTTCTTATAAGTCTCATTTTAGACCCCAAATTTCCTCTAATGACAACATACTAATAGGATGACTTACAAAGCATATGCGTCCAATAAAATATACTAACAAAATAAAGAGGAGGGTTGACGCGAGTTCTTAACATTCTGATCCATCCAACTTCATTATTGCTTCAGGATCATCTAGGCATATGGCTTCTTTTAGAGAGGTCTTCTCCTCCATGCATTGGAATAATGGCCTAGTTGTTCAAATGGGAGATGACTCTGAGATCCAGACCAAGCGAGTTGGAAGGACTTACCTAAAGCATCGATATTTGGAAACAAATTTCCTATCTGTATATCAAATTACACATACATGAGAATACAAGAGAGTAACATTTACTCCTGACATGGTAGATATAGTAGAAATATGCTCCAACAAAGTTGTGGCTTTGGGGTATGCAGACCACCAAGTTAGAATGTACAAGTTCTCGAAATTTCTTCATATTTCCAGAGGGAAAGCGCTCCTATCTCATGCTGATGATACTTCCAATATATTCCATTAAATATTTGGAAACATGAACTACAAGTATCTTCAGGCGCTAAACAAGGATGATATGGTGGAAGGGATTCCTTCAATCAAATCTTCCAATGGAGCTTGCATTGGATGTGTAGTGGGGAAGCATCTAGAACGCAACTATGAGAAGGGAAAGGAAAGGAGAGCCACACAAAAACTTGTATTGGTACATTCATAGCTCATTGGTCCTCTTCCCACTCCCTCCTATGGAGTATCAATTTATGTACTCAATTTCATAGATGACTACTCGAGGTTCCTTAAGGTAAAATCTGAAGTATTTGAGACATTGAATATTTGGAAGGCCTTAGTGGAGAACCAAAGTTGGGATAGGATAAAAATACTTAGGAATTAAAATGGTAAATAATATGTCAGTAAAAATATGCATAATATTTTTGAGTAATGTGGCATAAAAATGCAACATTCAGTCCCCTACACACCACATCAAAATGGTGTGGCAAAGAGGAAAAATAGGGCTCTCAAAGATATGGCTACATGCATGATTGAATGAAGAGATATAAGTCCCAAGATATTAGATGAGGCTATAATTTGCACTTCATAAATTCAGAATGGGGCATTACATAAATTATTCAAAAGAAAGGCTCCCTACGAGGCTTGGTTTGGCAATAAACCAAATGTCTCACATTTCAGAATTTTTGGGTCAAAAGCATGGGCTCGAACTCCATCGTAAAAGAGGAAGGAATTGAAGCTAAAGAGAAAAGAATGTATCATGTCTAGATATGGTGAGGACACAAAGTTTTATAATCTCTTTGATACATCCACACTCAAGACTTTCATTGATAGGAGTGTACAATTCGAAAAGGAGATCATACCAGATTTTGAGCTTGCACCGGGGGAATGCTCTTCTCCCCAACACCATGATGATGTAAGTAA
The DNA here is from genome assembly GCA_001517045.1 of Pseudotsuga menziesii. NCBI lineage: Eukaryota > Viridiplantae > Streptophyta > Pinopsida > Pinales > Pinaceae > Pseudotsuga > Pseudotsuga menziesii. The sequence continues at coordinate 33,797 of LPNX010562689.1, read as the reverse complement.
TGATTCAAGATATAAATTTTATGATATTTATGATAATGACATGGATTAAGATGACATTTCTGTACATAAATCACCTTTAAGGCCCAAATGGGCTGAGAAAACTATACAAGTTGTTGGGGATCTAGAAGGCAATCCCCTAGATCCTAGGAAGACAAGATCCCAATTTCACAATGCTTCTTATAAAAGTGAAATTCCTATTGAAGAGCACTGTTATATGATGATTGGATGTGATCCACAGTCATATCAGGAATCTTATCATGATACAAGGTGGAAATCATCCATGCAACATTAATTCAATTCTCTCAAAGAGAATGAAATATGGGAATTGGTTTCCTTACCTCCCAAGAGGAATATTGTGCAATGTAAGTGGTTCTTTCAAATTATATTATCTAATTTAACCATCAAGACAACATTTAACAATTTTAACTTGTCAAATTTTAATAACAGTAACGTCTATGATACAATTTAAAATTCCCTCACTACGACTGCAAGAGGAATTTGATCTCACCATAGTAAACATGTTTTTGGAACATGGATGACATCTGAATAGAAAGGCAGGTAACTCTACATCATTGTAGATTCTTCAGATGGTTTCACTCAAAACTTAACGCCTAAAAAAAATCATCCCAAATGTGATATTGGTTGACACCTATAAAAAAAAGTGAACGTTTAAACATAAGCTAACTTTCTATCCCAAAAGTACTATTGAGGAAACTATTTCCAAAACTGTTGAATAACTGGACATTCTTGTTTGTAAATGCATTCATAGAATGTATGGATAGATTCATATTTCTATGATGATCATGAATTCTTGGTAGTCAATCAATCAGTATAACACAAGGATTTTTTCATGTTGGACTATGTTTCAATTGTGACATGTTTAATCAAAGGTTTTACCCCGCATTTTTCATGGGTGACCACCTTCATCACAATATCATCAAGGGATTTTATGTGATGGAGAGTAAATGATTTGGTCCTAAGCGCTACATCCTAGATGATCATTGATTATTCCCTAGTGATGATGATTCATGGATTATGTGGATTGCTTGACCTTGAAATATGGCCTTGTTTGGTTGTCATTTATTTATACAGCTATTCTAGGAGCAAAGAATGGTCACATATACAGTTGTGAATTGCTTTATATTGGCCTTTTGAAAAAGATTCAATATACCAAAGTCTACAATTGAGACTCGGGTTTCAAAAATCTAGTGTGTTAGGTGCATGATTCTAATCAAAACCACTGTAAATGGGATCCTCCACAGTTAAACAAATATGTCCATGCAATATTTCTGACTGTGGTACAATATGTGTGGAAGAGAAAGGATTTCATAGAATTTTTCTCGGTTCAATCCAATGGATGCCATAAACTGCTGATGATGAAAATTGCTACCAATAATCTACATTTTGTGGGTGCAGTTATCTAAGGAATGTCTTCAATTTGTTGTTCCAAATGATTGGTATGTTGTTGGTTTTGATTTTCTTAGGAAATACACCTTCAATACTATTATAGCTCAAAATGGCACATCTCTGCATGTGACCACTTTCCCATGATTCAGTCACATGTTGACACTTCCATGACGACACTTCATGAAAGTCATTGAAAGTCACTGAAAAAACACCTAACTTGGAGGACCCATATCTATAGTTTTTTAACTTTCTTTGACCCCATATTTACACTGTTGGAAAGGTGTAGGTGTTAGCTAAAACTTTCCAGAAGAAACCAAAGTCTGAAAATTCCCAGAAATACCTTGAAAATGATCTTTTTTGATGTGTACGTGATTTTCTTTAAGGAAACCCACATATGTACATGACTTTCTATATATAATACTCACATATGTATTAAATACATGACTATATGCATTGCAACCCATGTATAACTCCTCATGTATGCGACTATTGTCTCTACAACCCATGTACACCTCCTAAAAATGTAAAAAAAATACGTATTTTGAAATTCCGGTAGTTTGGGTAGTTATGCAACTGACTCCTTTAGTTGTAACTACTTTGTCTTTGACCCTAACTCTTCAGAAATGATATAAATAGAGGTAGGGAGGTCCATGAGAAGGGACTTGAATCTTTGCATTGTTATACTGGGAGAATTGGAGCTCTCTCTACCCACACCTTTTCCCTAGAAGCATTCTCCTTGTGTTGCAGAGCTTGAAGGCTGAGTTCCTTGGAGAAGAGAAGTAGCAGAACCAGATCAAGGCTTCATGAGGTGCCAAACTTAAAGAGAAGGTATATTTGTACTTGTTTTGAATATTAATAAAGATGTGATGTCCTTATTCTTCCCAAATCATTGTTCAATGTGTGATTGAATCTCTATTTATGATTAGATGTTGATGTTAATCAGATTATTATTTCATGTTTATTTGATTATCATTACTTTATATGTGGTCATAATGGTTTGAGGAAGGTATAATTCGTTTTGTAGGTATCTTGGAGCAAGAGGAGCAAGAAGCGGATTGACGGGCTACTTGGATCAACCTTTGTTTGGATAAGGTATGAACCATTCCAATCTTTGATCTTGTTTGTATTTACTTGCAGAACCATATGCATCTCTCTTTCAACAACATTACGTTGATGGCCTCTTAAACCCTAGCCACATGAAACTTTCCTTTACAACAGAACTGGCAAATCCACTAGGGAGAGCCTTGTGTGTTTGGGGTTTCTCTATATTTCTTTCAGTCTTTTGAAAGGTTTCAGTTCTTTCTTGCCACTTAGGAACACTTTATCAGTTTGATAGAACACCTCCCTTGCCTTCCTAAGGCAGTTTTTTACTTTGTTTTGGGATTTTTTCCACCCATACACAAGTTGCAGACTGAACAATCGTGTGTCTGGTTTGGTACACGCAAATTTCTATACTGTCAACCCACGTATGATACATGACTTGTCAGTGGTACAACCCACATGTGCTTGTACATGCGACTTTCTCTACTATCAACCCACATATGACATGCGATTTGTCATTAGTACAACCCATGTGTGCCCCTAAAACATTGTCTTTTCCTCATTTTTGTGGTTTTTTCTGTTGTTGTGGGATGTTTGGTAGGTATTTTGGTGTCCTCTGTAGGTGCATGACTCCAAGGAGTTATTTTCATCCTTTTTGGTTGTTCTTTATTTATGTCGTAATCCTTTTGATAGCGTTAGGGTTTTCTCTTTTCTCTTTTCCCCCACCACCTTTGCTTGGCATGATTTATGTCTTATGTTTATGGTCAGCCTCTGTTAGTGATCTTTGTCTGAGTTAAGAAGCTTTTTGGTGTTAATTTCCTTCTTCTTTTGTTGGTTAACTTCACCATGCCAAATTAGTTTACTTGTCTCTTATGCAATCCTTCCTTCCAAGTAGGATTTATACAAACTTTAGTTCATTCTAGAGTCCGTTTGGTCATTGTATAGCAGAGTTCCTTTTTCTTTATTCTTGTTATATGCATACTTTTGTTTTTAGGTAGTTTTTGTTTTGCATTTATAAAAGAAAAATTAAAAAAACACATGTTTGCTTTATATGCATGTAGATTAGTTTTTTTTGTCTAGATTGCATGGCATATCAATGTTTTTTTTTTTTTAATTTCTTTTGTGGCTTTCAAGTTTCTATTTGAAAAAGAAAGAGAATAGTTTTTGCTTTATGCATTTCATTTCTCTTTGCTTAGTCATTTTGTTTCAACTTTGAGTCAAAACACCACATAAGTTTCACACCATTTACCCTCTAACTAAAAACAACCATTAAAATAAACGATATAATTTAAAAATTATTAGTAAGTTTTATTTTATAGGGTCATACACCAACTAGCTCAGGATAGACTTGTGGGATAGGGAGTTTAAACTCTCCATAAGTGTTTAAATTCAAACATAGTTAGCCAATCACTAGTTAAATCCTATTATATGTTGATTGTATCTAGGAAGCTCCTCTCAAATGAGAGTTAAGAACGAGGCCACGTGGAGGCTTGGAATGAGGAGATAACACTCTGATTCCTTGTCAAAGAGTAGACCAAGGTTTTTGCGCATCTGGGAATTCTATCTTCGACAGGGTTTCGAGATTTTCTACGTTGCCCATGCATATGAACCATTCTTGTGACTACCGCTCCAGACTATCAATATAGTTAAGGTAGCCTTTAGTCTCTTTGACATCTAGGGTTCATACACAGGTACACCGAAAGGCTATTTTTGGTTGACCTTGGACGGGCTTGGAAGGTAACCCCGGTAGAAAGTGTGGGAGGGTGGTGGGTGATTCCTCCACTTATGCCTAAGAACATCTATAGGGTGGCTTCTACTTCTACAAGTACTAGGGTGGCCTTATCTTCTGGGATACTTAATACTTCAAAATTATGCCTAAGAACATCTAACTGTCTACCAACTTTCTTCTGGAAAGCATATCTTATACCTGTTTGTTTGTTTGGATTTAGGAATTTTTTAGTGAGTGTTGTGTGGTTTTTCTGTACTTAGCTTTCCTTCAGGTGTGTGCTTTGTAATTTTGGTTTCCTGTGACCTCAGACTTTGTATTATTGTTTGAAACTATGGCTAACACCCCTTTGAACACCAACCAAGAGATCCCCATGCTAGGAAAACCTTGTACTATTCCTCTCACGAGGAATGTTGGTGTTCCTTTGATGGCCACCTTGAGTCTACCTAGATTCACCCTAAAGATACCAGTGTGGTTGTTTTCCACTCCAACTATCTTGAATGCTCCTAATGCTTCTCAAGTAAGATCCTTATATCATGGGCATCAAAACATTGCTTCCCCTTCACCTGTAGTTGATTCTCCTCCTCCTTATACCTCATGTGGTGAAATTACTGAAACTAGTAGACACTCTAAAATGAGTAAAAGAAGGAGGAATAGGAAGAAGGAACATAAGAAAGGGGGCACCCGTTCAAACTCTACAAGTCAAGTTGAACCTCATCGCCCAGCCTCTGAAGTTCATGCTGGGGGCACCTATCCAACCTATATAGGTCATGTTGGATATAAGCACTCAACCTATGCAAGTCAAGTTGATCTTCACCATCCAGCCTCTATTCATCATGATGGTGGGATCCTTTCAACCTTTCCAGGCCACGTTGGATCTAGTCACTCATGCTCTGAACTTCATGCTGAGGGAAACCATTCAAACTCTGATGTTCAAGTTGAACCTCCCCATCCAACCTCTGCAAGTCATGTTGGATCCATCTGCCCATCCTCTCTGGTTCATGTTGGGCACACACTCAACTGTTTCAAAGCATGTTGATCCTAACCATTCAGCCTTTGTTGTTCATGCTGGTGGTTCCCATCCAATATCTGTAAGTCATGTTGGACCCAGTCTCTCAACATCTACAAGTCATGCTATAGGCAGTCTCTCAGCCTCTGTGGTTCATGCTGAAGACAATTTGTCAGCCACTGTGAGTCATGTTAACACTGTTGAAAAGACCACCTGTTCAAAACACAAGCTCGAGTTTCCTTGTTAGCTTTGTGAGGGAGAGAACCTTACTTATAAATGCCCTTCTATCGTAGAGGTGTGAAGACTTTGGTTTCATTGTCATTCCATTTTTGAACATTCTAAATTTTTTCAACAACCAACCTCTCTTAGTCAAATTGGACCTAGTCACCCAGCCATTGGTGGTCATGTTGGGGGCAAACTCTCAGTCTCTACAGGCCATGCTGAGAGAAAACAGTCAGCCACTTCTAGTCATGTTGAAACCATTGAGAAAACTGGTCATTCGAAGTGCAAACTTAAGTTCCCTTGTAAGCTATGTGAGAGAGATCATCTTACTCACCAGTTCCTTGCTATCATAGAGGTGTGATGTGGTCTGAGACTCAAGAGTTTCCTTCTCCTGAGCAACCTATAGTTTCTCAACAACCTAATCACCCTTTGGTTGATCAAGTGGTCAAACCAATATTATATTTGGTTGATCCCACTCTTCGTTCGGAGAATGATCCTGATGTGATTGAACCAATGTCATCTTTGGTCAATCCCACTCTCCCTTCAGAGAGTGACTTTCACAAAGAGGTTGAATCGGTTCCATTGTCGATCAATCCCACTCTTCCTTTGGAGAGTGAAGTGTCTGCTAGTCACATTTTATTCACTGCGAGTTAAGAACTTACTAAACAAGGGGGAACTAAACTCACTTTAGATGAACCCCCACCAAGCTCTTGGATTACTTCCTTTGATTGGGATATCCTAGTTGAGCCACACCTTCCTTCTGATGCACCTATCTAGATAAAGGTCAAATTTGAAAAATACACGATTCCTTGTTGTATTTTTTATGAAGGAGCCTGATTTAGTATTTTTTCTACTAGTGCTTGGTGAGGCATGGGATCTCCCAGACTTGTGTCGATTTCTAGTCAATTACTGGTGTTTAATAGAAGAAATTGTATATCCTTGGGAACTCTTGCTCAAACACCTATTACTTTGGGTGGGAAGACAGTCTTATATGACTTCATGGTGATAGAAGACCCCTTGGACTTCAATATGCTCCTCGAACATGATTATGTCTATGTCATGAAATATTTGGTGTTAACATTCTTTCGTGTGATGTACTTTAATCATGGTGAAGAAATTGTCACTATTGATCAGTTGTATTTTCTTGATCCGTCTCCTGACCCAACTAGAGACTAGGTTTTCCCTTTATAGATTCCTAGTGTTTCTATAGACACTACCCCGCGATAGGTGAGCTATGTGGCCTCATGTCCTTTGCGTTCAATTGCTACTGCAAAGCATCCTCTATTTTCATGCTTACCTTCTCGAGACTTGTTCCTAGCAGTTGACCAGGTTATCCATCCTATACAGACTGTGGAGTCTTCTCTCCAATTTTTCGATTCACTTGAAAGTTTATACATGTGTCCTATCTCAGATGATCTCCTTCCTTCAGATGAAGTCTTCCTAGAGTCTTTGATATAGTCTGATATTCTATTGGATGTTGGTTTAGTTGTGACTAATTCTAACCCTGATTTTCCTAGTAAGCGTGATCTTTCTTATTATGTTGATCTTGTTGAGTCTTTTGACTCTTCCTTTTAACAGCAAGTCAATGATCTTGATGAGTTTGATTTTTCTTATGAATTTTTCAACTCCTGTGATACTGAATTTGTTCCTAGAAACTCTATATCCCTTGTTGATTTTTGTTCTCCTTCTAAGGTTGATCTTACTGATTATAAACCCTCTAGCCTTGGTGCTATAGAATATTCTTCGATCGATTCTTCCTTGGCTTTAACTTTTGTAGAAGATAGCAAAGTCGCATGTGTTTTTGCCAAAATAACTTGCATCAAAAGTTTTCTTTTGAATATGATCCTGATGTTGTTGTTTCTTGGAGATAGGATTCTTAGCTGGATTCACAATTTTTTACTAGCCTTATCTTGTTGTTCAAGCTGTAACTACATTTACATGTGCCTTGCCCAAACTTATGAGCCTGGTGCTAGCTTCCATGCTTTTAGCTCGTTGTATAAGCCCTCATCTTTGTTCTCGTCATTGCTAAGCCTTGTATCATTTTTTATTTGAAACTTAACACCCTTTACCTTGAGTAGATGTTCCCCGAGTGTCTTTACCTTACTCATGTTCCTTGCATTATGCATAGGTTTGTTCCTCGCGCTTGGAACTAGTTTCGCTTTCCCCTGACACTCGTCTCCTCACATTTAGAGCATTCTTTCTCCTCTCCTCCGAGCTCATTAAAAACAGTAACGAGACCACAAGTTGACTTTTCTGGACTCGTTAAACTTCATGGGAAATATTTTGAGTTTCTTTAGGCCCAGGTCTAACTCCTCAAAATAGACTTGACTACCAAGTAAACTTGTCCATTCAGGCTCGTTAAGAATATGTGAATGGGCATCCACATTGGTGGTAGGTTATCACTTTCTCAGACCATGTGGAATAATATGAGAAATGAAAACTCTCATTTCTAAGGAATTGAGAAGAGTATTCTCAGGCATAGGTTTATCACTTTTCCGGACCTGAGGGACCAAACTTACGGAAAAGGAACCCCCTGTATGAGCTTAGTTTTCTGTTTTTTGTGCTCTGGACCAAAACATGAAAAATATTTCGAGTGTACTTTATGTATTTGTCATGCTCGTTAAACCCTAAAGAACAAAGTATCGACTTTATTGTTGTAAGCTCCATTTATTTTAATCAAATGGATATTTCCAAGTGATCTTGCATTCCTTCACACTCGTAAAACTCAGTCTATATGCTACTTTTGAAGGAGCGTTGGGTAGGTGGTAATTTAGTCTTTTTTCGGACCTTCTTGACTAAATACGAAAAATGTGCACCATACTTCTTCAGAAGCTAAGAGAGTTCTTCTATGGTTTGTTTTATACTTTTTCGGCCTTAGGAGACTAAATTAGAGAAAAAGGCACCCCCTGGATTCTTCTTTGGAGTTTTCAGACTCTCTAAACTATGAAAACACCATCGAGCATGTACTAGTTCAGGCTCATAGAATCCACGAATCAATGCTTTATCAAGCAGTCTTCTGTCTCTTCTTCGAGCTTGCCAAAAATGAAGATGGTCTCGAGTTTGGTTTCATGGACTTGTTAAACCTTTACAAGAAAGAGGGGAAGGGAATTTCATTCACATGTTTTTGACATCATGGTAGCAAGTCTTATTTCTTTGAACAAACCACAAGTTTTGAGTCTATCAACAGTTGGGTCCTAGTATTTTGGCCTTATCCCGATTCAAAGTTTCTTACTCCTCCAGTTGGTTTGTTTTCCAATTATATGGGAAATCTGTCAATGTCTCCTACATTGTAGATTTGTGTTGTTTTTTCCTTTTGTGTCAAAATATGCCTAAGTCACTTTTTTGTTGTGCTCACTATTTAAGGATTAAACCTTTGTCGTCCATTCTACAGTTTCCTTGAACTTTTGTATCAACCATTCCCTAGTATCAGTTCATTAAATTATTTCTTCAGCGGTCCTTGTCGTGAAATTCAGAACCAATTCTATATCCAATTATTCTTTGACTTACCTCGCATTCGATGATGAAGGATTCCTTAACGCCTTCCTTCCAATGGATCTCTTCGTATTGACTGCAACACATCTTGCTCTAGGGATGAGATTTAGAGTTTTATGACAGTACCTTGGGGATTGCAATCATCAGAGGCAATTTCTTTCGCTATTGGGTAGTGGGAATACCTTAATGTCTCCTACTCAATGGATTCTTCAAATTTTCAACTTCAAGTCCTTGTATTCACACTTGTTAGAATGTACTGGGTACCTTGGAGACCATTTTCATTAATGGTGGTTTCCATCGCATTTATTAAAGGATCTCATCATTGACTAGTAATCAAATGGTTTCCTTCATGTTTCCACTTCAGCTCCTTTATTCGCATGGTTAGGATTTGTACCTTTTTTGGGTGTTTTGGATTGAAGAACTTGGGTCGATAGTAGCATCGTCATTTTGTTATTTCCCAAGATGTGCAAGACCTTGTCACACTTTATATGAAATTTTTTTGAGACATAGATCCACCTTGTATTTTTGTGGCTATGATTGATTGTTGAGCATGGATCTGCCTTGTTCATTTGTGGCCATGACTCATTTAGATTAGATATGGTGCCCTTTTTCATATTGAGTGACCATGATATTTTCATCAGTTATACATATGTTGGATCCGCTTGTATCTTTATGGCGATGATTTGTATATGGATTTGTATGTCCCAGAGATCAGTTTTGTCTGACATTTATCTCTCTTTCAGGTACCTTCATTTGAGCCTTTCGATCTTGGATTCTATGCTCTCTCCATACTTAGTTGTTTCCTTTATAATGTATTCCAACCCTCATCTTCCCCTCTAACCTCATACATTAGGGGGCATCTATTATAGCTCAAAATGACACATCTCTTCCCATGACATCATCATCACATTTTTTCAGGTATTTCTTATTTTTGAGGTAGAGGGGTTTGTCAAAAGTACTCTGAGTGGGTACTTGTTGGATGCGAAATTTAATTCTACATCCACAAAGCTCACCCGATCGAAATTTGAGTAAAAACATGGGGAGATATATCGAAAATACAAAAAAAAAGTAGTTTTTTTTATGATACCTATCCCCAAATTTATATTAAAAAGGTGTTTAAGACCTATACGGTATTTCAAATTTAAAGCAATTTCATTGGCTAACACATGATGACATGGAATTTGAGTTAAAGTTAAAAGGCCCATTTTGAGTTGAAATAGTCTTGTGTCAAGGTTCAGAATAACAACATAAGGAATCATAAAGTAATTCATCTAGCATTGCAACAACCAAAATTGTTGATACCCTCCCAATAGGCGACAATGGAAAAATAGTAGAGTCGAAAGTAGTGGAAAAACAAGATAAAGAATCTAGTAGATCTTGAACTAATGTTGCAACAAAAGAGGCCAATTATGCTCATTGATACAATAACATAAGACAAGGATGTTGAACATGAAAAGCACAATGGGAAAAAATCAGAAAAGGCCAAAACCACAGCTGCAGATGAGCAACCTTTAACCTTATCTCTATCTCTAGAAGAAAAATATGAAGAACCAGAGGCATATACATATATAAATGTATGAACAAAAGTTTCAAATAACATTCACACACATGACAATGCATTCGATGAAAACCTAACTATCTCTTCTAGAGAACTACCTAAATTGTGATACAAAACAACTTTGAAAGAGTAATAGAACGATATATGTTACAACCATTGGTGCAATAGATGTGAGGTAAGTGGAGGAAGTTAAAAGAAAAATGTGGAGAAAGAAGAAGAACCAACAAGTAAATATTTTTACAGACAATAATCACACTCACCTACAACTATGAAAGAATAACTTGAATCAGATATGGCACCTACTACCAATGTATTAAATGATATCTATAAAAACTTTTCCATGATGGATGATTCAACATTAGAAAATATGGATACTTACAATGGAAAGTGTGGCTATGCAAAATGTCATTTTGTAGCCACTAATAGATTCATGAAATGGTCACTATTAGAGTGATTTTATAGATGATCTCTTACATATGAATAATGCTGCAATATAATTGAATGCATCAGTCATAGGTATTCAACAGAAATACAATGAAGCCTTTTAGTTAAAGATCAAGGCCGTGGAAAATTTTGGCACCATTCCAAATGTAATAAAAAGAAATCCAAACCGCCATTATCCAACTCTGGTAGACCTATTGGTCTCCAATATATGAAGGCAATATATGTAAAGAATTATACCATTCAAAACTCCTAAAGAAAGTGGGAATTATAATAAAATCAAAACATTGTAGAAGGTGATCAAGGTGAAGCAGGAAACTTAGTAGTTCATATATTCCATTGAAAAAATCCCTTTTCAATGTAATCAACAGTTGGCTGTTGGAAAAAACAATGTTAATAAGTAGAAATATAATGAAATTTTCCTTTTACTTTTACACTTGTAAGGACTAAGCGAGGTGTATCAGAGATCATAAAAATGAGAAAAAACAAAGTACATAATATTTACACCTCTCAATCTAGTTTTCTAAGATATCTAAACTACGATTATAAAATATATATATAAATCAAATTACAGTGCAAATAAATACACTGAGTAAAACATTTTACCTCTTCCCATACTAAAAAGATGTAATTTTGTCTCTAATAACTCCTTGATAAGGATTCCTACATACTTGGATAAATATTTCAGCAACATGTTCAAGTCCGTGAATTAAAATTGATGGAATGAATAGTTCTTTTATTTTGTCACATATGGAATAATTTAATGGCACCTGATTTTCATCTCGGATCATTCGGTTATCACATAAGAGACATTTGGATTCTCTTCATGAACATAAATTTGGAGTAAAATTTTGAGATGGAGAAAAAATACTATGAACCCCTCTATCATAAAAAAATGGCCTTCAAAGGCTAGTGAGGCCTCCAAATTAACTCCTAAAAGATGGAAAAAATACTAATACTCAACTCCTTATTAGTATTATTAGTTGATAGGAATTTATACTTGAACACCATCCTCCAGTTGGGACAATGCTTTTGCGTGTAAAAAACATGTATTAGAATGTGTTTGCAACAACATCCCTCCTTCTTCTTCATTAATCCTCATAGAATCTCCAATACCCACAAATCCTTATCCCATTGAGTATAAGGACTATGAATAACCCTTAATGTTTTCTCAAAAGAAAACCACAAGTTTGAGAACGCATAGGGCATAAATCCAAAGGAACAAATTTGTATACTAATTAATAAGTTACTGCTACCAATGAAAATACACTAAGAACATTAATACTTTTAGAAGGAGTATGCAAGTGTCCCCTCTCCACAAAAGAGACATAATCCATAACACAACCTAATAATATCCTTATATTCAGTGAATGTTTTTTATTCGATGAGGGAAAAACAACCAGATCTTCAAGAGGAAAAACAAGCAATACCAAAGATTCAGCTCAAGCCGCACACACATATTCTTAGATAGAATTTCAAACTAGACCTTCTTATAGGAAAACTGTTACCACCAATAAGAACGAACCAGATTCCGAAAAACAATGTTTACACATCAAAATGACACATGTTACAAAATAAATATGCATTCCCACTATACCAGACTCCAAATATAGGTGGTCCACTGTACAGAGGAGACATATACACAAATAAGCACATACAAAATAATTAGCTCTATTTGGATAATCTCCAAATATAATGCAATTTTCTACACCTATATTGTAATCCTTATTCACTTGGGTCCACTTAGGAATCTTTAACACCATGAAAATAACTTATCCATCTTTGTATGAAACATAATAGTTTAGAATCTGCATAGTTGGCACAAGACCACACCAATATCTGAAAATTATACAAAAAATAGGGTTGTAAAGTTCAGGTGGGAGAAAAAAATTTGCATGTAACGTTTGTATGCCAACCATTTAAATGTTACTGGAGCTTCAATTGCTTCAAGAATAACAACTTGTAACCATGATTCAATCCCAAAAATGTTGAAGTTGAAGTTTGATTTGCGAAATATGTTAACCCTGAAAGATGACATTAAATCCCTGTTGTTATGCCAATGTGTATCGAATCATTGACTAGGTGATTGATTCCTTAAGAAAGTAAGCCATTTTATACGGATAAATTGGGTCAAAATCCATTGGAAATGGATGGCCATCCATATATCCCACTTTTGATTCAAATTCATTAGAAATCAAGAGGGATTGAAGGAATTTAGATTATTTTTCCTGAAAATAAGGGTGGGCTGAGGATCCCAATCAAATTTTGGTAGAAATTAGGGGGCGATAATAGGACCCCACTAGTTTTTTAGTAGAAATATGGGGCGAGCAGATGATCCCACAAAATATTTGGTAGAAATCGGAGGAGAACAACATATGTTTGTGGAAATCTAGAGGACGAATTCTGATTTTGGGGGTTTCAACCACAAATATAATATTGTTATTTAGGATAAAATGAATTATTTTATAAATAATTAGTGGACAAATTAAATATTTTATAAAAAATTGTTTTAATATACCTAATTCTCCCATTGAAAAAAAATAAACTACTTTAAATTCTCCCATGGGCTATATTTCTCCCTTGAAATCATCCTTCATGGTGAGTGTGAACTACTCAACCTGACCCATCGACTCATAGTAGTGTACCTCTACAGAATCTGATTGAGTTGACCGGGACTTGGTGTAGATCTACGATTAATCAATATTTCCAACAGTCCCCCATAATTATGAGTAGATGGAGATCATTAAAACAAAATTTTACAAAATGTTTCAGAGTTGAAACTTGCACTGTTCATGACATAATTTACTGAATAGAACTTGTCATTCCTAAATAACATTGCATATACTTGAATGTATCCCTTTCCAATGGCTTTGAAAATATTCCTTCTAGTTGATCTCCACACGTGCAAAATCTTAAGCTTTTTTTTTTTGTTGTTCACCAATTCTCTTATAAAATGATACCTTATACCAATGTGCTTGGTTCTCTTTTGGAACAAAAGGTTATTTGAAAATGCAATGGATAAATTGTTGTTGTAGTAAATGGTTGTTGGTTCTTGTTGGTTCTGCAACAAGTCCCTTAATATACTCCACATTGAAACAACTTGACATGCAACGCTTGTAGCTGCAACATACTCTACTTCTATTGAAGACATAGTTACAATTGGTAGTTTCTCTAAATTCTTGCATAAATTCAGGAATTATTTTGAGACATATTCATTTCCTCTTTCTTTGATTAGGATTTTGATGCTGTGTCCTGTCTAGTTCGCTACAAGTCCCTTGAACTACCGAAGACATCCAAATGCATTAGATTTGTGTTTTAGAAAATACACCTATATTTTTCTTATGAAACCATTAATAGACGTAAGAAAATAACTACATCCTCCCATGGATGATGTTTGCATTGGGCCAAAAATATAAGAGTTCACAATCTCAAGTGGTGTGCATGCTCTGTATGACTTTTCGATTGGAAAATTCTCTCTATACTTGTTTCCAAAAAATGTGGCCCTCATGACTCTCTCTAGTATGCCAATCAAAGGGAAAATACTTTCACCATATTCTTCGTGTGTAGTAATTTCATCCCACCAAAATTCAGATGTCCAAATATAAATGCCACACCCAGGAATCAACCTAAACCTCTAATTGAAACATTGCTAGAATTTTAGCGTCATCCTTTTCTTCCTTGTCATAATGCTTGTCTCCTTCTCTGCTTTCTAACTTGAATGCAGTTCCTATTCTTCTCTTTCCTTTCATGTCTAGCATTATCCTCAAAGGAAAGGAGTGATTTCTTGCCATTGATACTTTTTCTATCAGTTAATTTCTTGGCCGCAAGTCTTTAATCACAAACTGATTGTCTTTGATGTAGAATCTACAACATTTCTATATAAGTTGTCCAATACTAAACAAAAATGTATTCAGACCTTCGACATAATAGACATCAGTTATAATATTTTGCTACCCATGTTTGGTTAGAATACAAATAATGCTTTCCTAAAATAGTGACTTGGAAATTATTCCTAAGTGTGACATCATTTTTAATTGATTTATCTAGAGTAGAAAACAAATTTTAAATTATGAGTCCTTAATTGCTACAACCTAAACCTAAATGCCATATGTTACATGGATTTTCTTAGACAACATTGAATTCAATTGGGGATGCACATGCCAACAACATTATGTTTGTTGAAGTGTTGATGTTACTAGACTGGTTTTGACTTTGCCTTCCTTGGTCATATTACATTTTCTTGCATTCATATGCATAATGAACAAATTTCTTGTAGCAATGACATTTTCTTTTTGACTTATCAAATGTGTGACCACTTGGATGACCAGGGTTCTCATTTTTTCCTCTACCAGCGATATTCACAAGACTGTTGCTGTGTCCTCCTCTGGAAAAACTTCTTGCTCATCCTCTACAATTATATTTCCCCATTCCTCTTCCACGGCTTATAGATGACTATGCTGCAACTGCACTTTCTAATGATATATTTGATCTAGTTATTTGTTGGATCAGGGTCCCGCAGCTACAGAAGAAGCTGCTAGTTTTGGCGGAGAGATAAGTTTTGGCGGAAAGAGGACAAGGCAGAGCTACAACACCGTAGCACATTTCCAGCTGAAGAGCAGAGTCAGAAACCATGACTTTTGGGATAGAAAAGTCAAGAAGGCAACGGTACCCGAGCGGCTGAGAGAAGAAAGCTCAACCACTGCATTGAAGGCAGCGCCAGAAGATAGGAGGGCTCAGCGACCCTCATAACGAAGAAGGAGCAATGAGGATCAAGCATTGAAGGTGAAGGATAGAAGAGAGAAGTGGTGCATAGTACCCATGGTCAGTGCCGAGAAGCATGGAAGACTGCAGAAAGATGTGGTGTGACGGGAAGCGGCTACCTCAAGGACAGAGAGGACCAACTGTCACTATTTAGGGTTTGGGTTTACTGTTGGGACAGGCCCACAGTGTTGTAATGGCGAGACCTTCAGGCCGCCTATAAAAGCTTGCATTTTGTATTGCAAAGGGTTAGCTAATCAGTCAGTTAGCCAATTGGTTGGCTTGTAGGATGAGTCGTTAGTTGGTCAGTAGATTGTTTTTGAAGTAGACTCAGGAGTCAGTCAGACAGACTGTGTTATAACGATCCAGACACCTAAATTGTCTGTGAGTCATTTGAGTCTGTATGTAATAACCATCCACAGAGAGGAAGAGAGGGAAGGATATATTGAAAGAAAGGAAATATAGAGATAGAAATAGGCCAGAGATCTAGAAAAGATCTCACGTTGCATATGCAGTGCAATAGACTATGCTAACTTCCCTCAAGTTATATAATAGAAGCACAGTTTGGTGGACGTAGCTCCCTTCCTGGGGGTGAACCACGTTGAATCTGCGTGTTATGTGTTGCATGAATGTGATTTTACTTGCTTATTGTTATTGGTTATTATGCATATGATGTTAGTTGCAGTAAGTGAATGTATGTATTGTTTAGCTCATGATAATGCAAGATGATAGAGATAAGTTGGAGTATTCTAGTAAGTTGTTTAAAGACTCCTTTACGGCTGTTTCTAATGACCATTTAATCACAATATAACTTCTAGGAAGTAGAGTTCCACACGTTGACACAGTCAACGCTAAGGGTGCAAAGTCGTAGTGGTAGGATATCCAAGAGAGGCGATATCGCACCGGCAGAGGAGCTGCGGTGCACGAGACTGCGAGCTGAGGGCTTAGCGTTGAGGAGAGGTTGGGTGTCCCGCGGTGTGTAGAGATGCGATACAGTTGGAGATATTTTGAATAAGTGGAAGTTGCGTGACGTGGGAAGAAACCGTGCGACTGCGTGTGGATAAGAATAGCATGGTCAAAAGGGCTGCGAGTAGAAGGGGATGTGTGATGCGCAGAGACAGCTAACCTTGTGACTCACAGGAGTAAAGAGAAGAAAAGTAGGATGCGCAGAACCTGGTCCAAGACACTTGAGTCTTGGCCAACCCATTAGATTCACTTCAGGTGAGACTTCAGATCGCTTCGCGGTCTGTCGCCGAAAGGGCCAGTGAGTTAGGGGTGTTGTTGATTGATTATAGTAAACCCGGGTCTGCCCATGCAATCAACAAATGGTTCCATTGCCGGTTTAAACGACTGGGAGTCAATGTTCTGTTGGCATCCTACCAGAGAAGAGTTTCACCAGTGGCTGGATTCAGACTTAAGGGGGTTCGCCAAGAAAGAGAATAGGAGTCCGAGACTAAGCACAGAAGCCTGGTTAGAAAAGCATATCGCTTTAGACATACACGCTATATTTTTTTCAACCTATGGAAATGAGCTTTTCGACTGGTTATCCAAGTTGACAGATGAGAACATATTCAAGAAGAAAAGACACATTGTCTGGACACCGAAGCTGATTCAGACCGTGCAGAACCTCGACAATCTGATTACGAGAGCAGTGGACTTCTGGCTGACAAGTGTGCTAGAAGGCTTTGTTACAGAATTTGCAGTTGACCAGAGAAAGAGCTTCAGCGCAGCTGAACAATACTTCTTCAGAGGATACCGTGGTAAGTACCTAAGATCTCTAAACTTGTCCCTTAAGATTCTACTATATGAAAAAGGAACAATGGATGTAGTCTCAGATGAATAAGTAAAGATAGTAATGTCACAAGAGTTTGAAAGTGATTTTGATGAAATTGGACGAAAATGTAGTGGAAAGAAGTATAAAGTAGATTTTAGTTCTCCTGTATTTGAAGACAGTTCAGACAGTATTAGACAACAGAGCCCTAGCACCACAGAAGAACCAGAGGGGGGTATCCCTTGCCACCCCTATACTCCACAGAAGCAGACAGGGACTCAGAATAACCCCGTCGGTACTCCATCTAGTAGCTCACAGTCAGTACCTACTCCCGCTATAGCACCTTCACCTACACCACTGAGCGGTAGTACCCCAGTCAGTCAGAACCCACCACAGAGAAATAGAATGGGAGACGACATGAAGCTACCTATTTTTAGAGGTACAGGAGCAGAAGACTCGGAACAGCATTGGTTCCTATGCGAAGCTATGTGGACCATTAAAACAATCAACGATGATAACCTTAAACTTGTACAGTTGGTCACCACACTCAGAGACAGAGCCTTGACATGGTACATAAAGTATACTACATTACCCAAGACGCTTGCCCAGGTCAAGAACGCCATGATTAAAGAATTTAAGAAACCTAAGTCTGAGTCTCAGTGCATTACAGAGCTTAAGGATATTAAGCAACTGCCATCAGAGTCAGTATGGGACTTTGACCAGAAATTCAAAGCTCTTATAGACCAAGTAAGTTTTGAGTTTGCGTCGAAGCAGCATAAGGAATGGTTTATTGCAGCACTGCTCCCTCATATCAGAATGCCACTAATGCAGTAGAAACTTACTACTCAAGATGAAGCGCTGGAGATGGCAATGAAACTAGAGGCTTCACCTTTAGCAGAAACCAGTACAGGCATGACAACTCTACAGACCCAGTTAGCCAACCTTACGTTACAGATACACGAACTTAAAAAAGGGAAAGATGTTATGCAGGACATATGGTGCATAAAGTGTAGAACACAGGGCCATAGTAAATACAACTGTCCAGTCTTTGCAGAATATTTAGCATCAGAGGCTCCTAACCCCTTACCACGAGCGCAAGGGCCATGGTGTGAAATATGTAAAACATAAGGACATCCACCTCATCAATGCCCTTTGCTTCAAAAGTATGTATAGACACCTAAAAACCTATATTGTATCTTTTGTAAATCCATTGGGCATGATCAACAAGATTGCCGAGCTTATGATATCATGTCAAAAAGAACACATGATGTGTACAGAGTCCAAGTAGACACATAGGGTCCAACAACAGGACCACAGCCGGATCAGACGTATGGAGGCCGTGGAGGAAGCTTCGCATGAGGAGAAGGCTTTGGCCGAGGAGGAGGTTTTGGCCAAGGTCACAGACCAGTCACTTGTTATAATTGTGGAATCACAGGACACTATGCTAGGGACTGTCAAAACGCTACTACTACTTGTAACTACTGCAAATCTTATGATCATACCATAGAATAATGTCTTATCTTGATAGCTAAGATTAGAGACCCTAAGCTCACAGCACACCAGAACATCCAGCTTATTGCTGCTGAGCCTAAGGAACCAGAACCAGCAGTTAACATTGTGACTCAGAGCGGTGCTTCCACCAGAGGCACATCGCAGGAGACCGAAAAGAACACAAGTTAGAGGTGGGTGCGTAGAGCTCCTAGTAAAGCAACAGCACTCGACCTACAGAAGAATAAAGAGACCTTTCATGAAGCTAAGGCTTCCTTTGATGAACTTACACCATCAGGACCGCAGGTACCGCCGTCTAGAGGCGTACCGCAGCAAGTACCTTGTAGCGATAACCCTGAGCAGGCACAGCAGGCTACCACATCGGGAAGATGCGATGAGGATGAATCGACAGGAAGTGTACAAGCCTTCCTGCTCAGCTGCTTGAAACTCCTGAGAAATGATAAAGCTGTCAGTGAGCTACAGCACATGATAGATCAGTGTCAGCAACCATCTCTCTCACGCAGTGCACACCGCGCTGTCCATAATATTACCAGACATACAAGGACAGGACGAGAGATGAAATTCACAGTGCAGATTGGTGAGTTTGAAATGGATGAGGTTGTCTTAGACCTAGGATCGGAGGTGAATGTTCTAACTAAGCAGACATGGGAATAGATGGGTAGCCCTCAGTTAGCCCTATCACCTATCCACCTGAGATTAGCTAATCAACAGCGAGTATCACCATTGGGTCAACTACTGCAGGTGCTAGTTGATATTGATGGAGTTTGTACTTTTGTGGACTTCGAGGTTATAGAAATCATTGGTGACAGTCGGCCATATCCAGCACTATTGAGTATCGATTGGGCAATTGGCAGCAAAGCTGTCATTGACCTAAAGAAAAGACAAATGACCTTTGAGGATGCGCAGATCCGGGTCATCGCACCGCTGGATCCTTACCAAGGTCCTAGATATATTGAACCCATCCGAGCAGAGGAAGAGGAACATAACATCGATAGTCTCTACCAGATGACTGCAAACCAGAATGACTATATAAATCCAACCACAGAAGGGCATATTAGTTGGCGATGCGACAGCTCATGCGCATCGGATTCAGATGTTGGTCTAGAAAACTGGCAGAACAAACTTTACGAAGTCTCATCGCACAGATGTGCGTTTATAAGTAAGTCACTGCGATGGATTGGCGTCGAGATCGCTGAGACTCCATCATATCATGGTTTGAAAGATATCCAGGATTTTTTTGAACAGTTTGAGCAACAAATTCCTCATACGCAGAGGATCGCAGCTATGGACCTTGTAGTTCGATCCACACCTGCAAGATGGTGGTATGCGCATAAAGAGAATATCGCATCATGGGATAATATAAAAAGACTGATGGTGATCAGATTTTCTACCGACAGAGAGTATGTTCAGCAGAAGTACACAGGAGAAACTGATCCCAGGATACACATTCAGACATGTGAACAGAACTGGTCGGACATTCCAGAGGATGAATGGGTTCACAGATTCATTCACACATTGGACACAATTCCAAGGAATTGGTATACAGAGACCGAGCTGCGCAAAGGAACAACCACATGGCCGCTTATGACACACAGCTTCCTACTCACCTTTGCGTTTGAATCAGAACATCCAAGTGTTGCTCAGGGCCTAGACATAATCAAGACAAAGATTTTTGAGGAGCACACCATCTCAGTACCAGTCCAACCTGAGTGGACTATCTAGCTAGAAGAGGCGTTGGAATGCTATAATTTTACATCAGAATCAGAGGAGGCGGATGAGGATCCTCGCAACACCAACATTCCAGAATCAGAAGGCACTCGCGAAGTGGAGGGGCCACAGTTAGAGATTCCAGCGATCACCGAGCCCATCAAGACTAAAAAGATCAATATTGGCAGAGACGCATAACCTATGTTTGCCTCTATTGGAGACTACTGGAATGATGAAACAGTCGGACAGATTGAAGATCTGCTACATGACTATCAGGACCTATTTCCCACTAAGTTCACAGAGATGAAGGGAATAGTTGGAGACCTGGGAGTCATGAGGATACCATTAAAGGAGGATGCTAGACCAGTTAAGCAGCGCCCATACAAATTGAATCCGTGCTACAAAGAAAAAGTAAAGGACGGAATTGATAAAATGCTAGCAGCATGCATCATTGAGCCAATAGAGGAAAGCGAATGGGTTAGCCCTATGGTAGTGCAAGAGAAGAAAACAAAAGGGGACATCAGGATTTGTGTTGATCTGCGAAAACTCAACGATGCATCACTTCATGATCCATTTCCAACACCGTTCACTGATGAAGTATTAGACAACGTGGGAGGACAAGAGGTCTACTCCTTCACCGACGGGTTTTCAGGCTACCACCAGAGCAGAATACATCTAGAGGATCGATCCAAGACCACCTTTGCAACAGAATGGGGCTCGTTCCAGTATACGGTAATGCCCTTTGGTCTTAAGAATGCACCAGCTATATTTTCTAGAGTAGTAGTTGTTGTATTTAAAGAATACATTCATAAGTTCTTAGAAGTATATTTCGATGACTGGACTGTATTTGGGTTAATTGATAAGCACATAGGCGATCTAAGACTGATGTTAGAGAAATGTAGGCAACACCAGATCTCTCTAAACTTGAAAAAATGTATATTCTGTGCACCATTTGGTATCTTGTTGGGTCACATTGTGTGCAGACAAGGCTTGATGGTAGACCCCGCCAAGATCGCTATCATTGTAAACCTTCGAGCACCTAACTCAGTCAAGCAACTGAGGACAGTACTTGGTCATACCAGGTACTACAGAAAGTTCATCAAGGGTTACGCAAAGATTACAGCGTCGATGGAGAAATTGCTCAAGAAGGATGTAAAATTCCTATGGAACGAGGAATGCCAGCAGAGTCTAGACATACTTAAGGAGAAAATGGTTACAGCACCCATCCTAGTATTTCCAGATTGGACTAAGCCTTTCCATGTACATGTGGATGCATCTAGCATCGCATTAGGAGTCGTCTTGACCCAGCTAGGAGAAGGGGATCTTGACCATCCCATCGCATACTCTAGCAGAAAACTATCCACAGCGGAAAAGAACTACACCACAACAGAAAGGGAGGGCTTAGCTATGGTATATGCGCTGCAGAAGTTCAGGCACTATCTATTGGGCACCTCGTTTAAAATGTTTACTGATCATTCCGCATTGAAGTACCTAGTCAATAAACCAGTGTTAGGGGGAAGAATCTGCAGATGGTTACTCCTCTTCCAGGAGTATGATTTTGAAATCATTGTGAAACCAGGAAGACTGAATGCCAGACCAGATCATCTGTCGCGGTTAGACTCGGGAGAAGAGCCCAGTATCCTAGAAGACAATCTACCAGATGCGCCGTTATTCTCCATACAGATTGCAGATGAGTACTATGCTGATATTATTTAATTCCTCACCACAGGAGTAGCACTTGATGGGTTCACTAAGCAACAAAAGAAACAATTGGTTGTTAAGGCAGCAGACTTCACCCTCATTGCAGGATTCCTATACAAGTTAGGCCCAGATGAAGTCCTACGTAGATGTGTAATGCCGCATGAAAAAGACGTTATTATCAGAGAAGCACATTCAGGAACCGCAGGAGGTCATTTCGCTAGAAAACCGACTGCGCAGAAAATCTTAGAGGCAGGATTATGGTGGCCTACATTGCACAAAGACACCAAGGACTTTTGTAGATGC
>LPNX010562592.1:0-17212 GCA_001517045.1 Pseudotsuga menziesii | reverse complement strand
AAATGGGCCACATCATCACCATTTATTCAAGGTTACAACAAGGAACCAAGGACCCTTAGTCAAAGGTATGCGCATGCCCTCAAGATCAAGGCATGTATGCCAACCAAGTGTCTGAGTGTTATCATGCCACCCTATGTGTGTGGGTTACTTAATCATGCCATATAACCGCATAATTTTCACCACTCCTACAAGGGTACAAGAGCCATTAAACCACCAAGTTTGTGGGTCCAAAAGCTTTCTCATGCCCTAGGACCATCTCCAAGGGTTCTAAGACCCCATAAACCCACACATCATCTTCAAGTTTTCAAGGACCATTAATTCATCAAGTGTGGGTCCAAGGACATTGTGATCAAGGAAAGTGGTGTTCATGGACTTCTTCAACTACCTCAACCACACAAGAGAACCTCCGAGGGCCAATATCCATCATGCTACCTCCTGTGGGGTTGCTAGGCCTTCTCCTAGGGTACCATGACCCCATCAAGGCATGAATGACCATATAATGGGTCATTAATGCTTCTTCAATCAATCCAGGGATTCTCCATCATCTACAAGGGCCTCAACACCACAACCAAGGTCTTCAACATCATTAACAAGGTAGTGGTTCTAAGATCTATCCTTGTGGGTGCAAGGACCTTGTCAACTGGATACAAGGTACTTCAAGGCACAACCCATCTCTATATGGTCTCTAAGGTACTGGATGTGAGGATACTGGGATCATCCATACTTGTGCACTACCTGTAGGGTCATTACAAGTCCCTGTTGGCATCAATGACAATTCAATCAACTGTCAAATACCATGGATGGGAGAGGTACAATGTGCCTTGAATCCATACCATGGAACAAAACGATGGGCTGTCAAATACTATGGATGAGAGAGGGTGTCCTCTCCATTTAATGATTTTATGATGAATGGTAGAGGGTGGCCTCTCCATTTAATGCTTTTATAAATTATGCATCCGAATTTATTCCATATGACCCCTAAAATTTAGATCATGAATTTTCTTCAATTGTATCTGCAAGTCCAGCTATATGTTTTATTATCTCATCCACTCTTAGTAAGTATGTAGCAACATCTTCCTCCTCCTTCTTCTTGAGTGTTTCGAACTATTTTGAGAATGTTTTCAATTTTCTCTTCTTGACTTTGTCATCACCTTCATAAATACTCTTCAACTTATCCCAGACTTCTTTCATTGTGGTGCATTGCATTAATTTGGTAAACTCGACGTCAACTTATCCACAAAGTATGACATTCTTTGCTCACACATTCCATTCATATTGTCTTCTATTCTCAGTGTCGACTAAGACTGTTTTGGAGGTTACGCGCTCATCATTTTCTTCTAACCCATCAGTGGATTTCAAGAACTCATATCTATCTTCCACTAATTTCCAAACATCCATACCAAGTGACTGCATATAAAATTCCAATTGAATTTTCAAGAAGGCGTAATTAGATCCATCAAATCTTGAAGCCTTGTCGGTGGAAAAACCTTCTTTCTTATCCATATCTGCACTAGATCCTTCTTTCAGATGTTAGCCTATTACTGAAGATACCCACTCTGATACCAATTGTTGTATTTATATTATTACTTAGAGCGGGGGGTGAATAAGTAATAGTGAAAATATGTATATTTTTAACTTAAGCATATTTTCACCAATTAAAACTTTTCAACAACAACAAGAATAATCGAAACAACACACAAGTACTTGAGAATAATTGTATATCTATAAATGTATAATATAATTACATAAGTGGGAGATTGTAATTTCCAAAAATGAGCACCCACTAATGTCAGGAGTTGACTTGATGCCCAGGTACAATCTACAGGATACTAGCACTGACCTGCAACAACTTCAATCTGCATGAGAACTGATTCACGATCTTTAGGCACTGACCTGAACAAATATTAGTCTGGTTGTGCAAAATTCCACTTGTGGATTCAAGCTCTAACTTGTGGATAACTACGCTCTCTAGTTGTGGAAGCACCAGCTTCCATTTGTGTTCTCCAGAATTGAATGGAAGGAGGGTATGGACTCTAAGGTTTTATTTTCCTTAATAAAAAGGATATTACACCACCCCAATTATATTTACCAGCTACAACTGGAAAGAGGCTCCAACCCCCTATGTTTTATCTAAACCAATAAAAAGGATGTTACAACACCCTAATAATATTTACCAGCTACAACTGGAAGGAGGAGCCAACCCCCTGTGTTTTATCTGCACCAATAGAAAGGATGATACAACACCCTGATTGTATTCTCCAACATCGACTAGAAGGAGGATGCAACCCCTTGATCCTTTCCCTGTCCTACCTCCCTAATATGAAATAAGATTGTATTCAAAAAAATGCAAATAGAGAAATACCTTATCCTTGTGAATGTCTTCATAATATGCAACTACTATAACTTCTTCGATCCACGCCTGAGTATCTACATTTGAACAACCAGTTTCCTAAAACACGATATGCAATAATTATTGTGATTTGTGTCTCTTCAACGAATCTCTATTTTGCATCTGAAATGAGTTTCTGGATCAACCACACTTGCTTTTTTTGCGGCCTGCATCTTTTACTGGGTAAGAATGGCGCACATCCATAATACAGGTATCCCTTTATTCTAGTGCACTTATTTGCTTTTCATCACTAAGTGATTTGTGCACTTCAGTTCCGCTACATAAAAATACTTACTGCGATAAATGAGCCATTGATACCCTAAAGAAAATTTCAAAGCTTGTCCAAACAATTATCTTAGATCTTCATTCTTTTCAAGCTTACTTCACCACATCCATCTCTAGCTTATTTATAGTCTACTTGGCTCAAAATATGCGTCCACTTGGTGGAGTTCCTTAACCTTGAATAACACCCCACTGGATTGCATTTTCAACAAGTTAAGATATACATCGATGTGCCACTTACCACAATTCATCTTTGTGTCGTTTATGACACAAATATTCCAACGTCCTTGTGGGAATTTTGCACACATCAATTCATAACTTATATTTACCTTTACACGTATTTGTACCACATATAATTTTTCTTGTGGGACTTTCACACACAAGTTTCTTTCCCTTTATCCATAAGTCTCACAAATGGTGTTTGCGCATGTGTGCCATTTTCAATGTTCTTCTTTATGTATAATTATATTCTCATTTGTGACCAATGTCAATGTCATGGTAGGAACTGGCCAATCATTGATTTCCCTGATTTTATCTGGTTCCACCGAAATAACTTCCTTAGTTATTACATGACCTAAGTACTGAATTTTATCTTGAAAGAATTCATACTTGCTAAACTTTGCATAAAGGTTATGTTCTATTAATGTTTGCAAGACTATTTTTAAGTGTTCTTTATGCTCTTCTTCGTTTTGAGAGTATATTAATATGTCATCAATAAATATTATTACAAACTTATCTAAATATTTGTGAAGAACATTGTTCATTAAACACATGAACGTGGCTGGGGCATTGGTTAAGCCAAATGGTACAATGAGGAATTCGTAATTCCCGAACCTTGTTCTGAATGTAGTTTTATGGAAATCCTCGTCCTTAATTCTTACTTGACGGTAACTAGACCTCAAGTCAATTTTAGAGAATACCAACGCTCCCCGTACTTGGTCAAACAATTCGTCTATGCGGGGAAGAGGGTATCTATTCTTAGTTGTAATTTTATTTAATTGTTTGTAATTGACACAGAGCCTCAATGTGCCATCCTTCTTTTTAACAAACAATACAGGTGCTCCTCATGGAGACACACTCGGTCTAATATATTCTTTATCTATTAATTCTTGTAATTGTAATTTTAATTCTACCAAATCAGGTGTGTTCATCTGATAATGGGCCTTTGAGGTGGGTACTTCCCCAGGTACCAAGTCAATGGTAAATTCAATATCCATCCTTGGAGGTAGCCCCAGTATCTCTTCTGGAAAGACGTCTTTAAAATCATTTAAGAAGGGAAGATCCTCTAAGCTAGGTTTTGTTTCCTTATCATTAGTTTCAGTGATGTGTACAACAAATACCCTACATCCTTTTCTAGCACACTTTTACAATTGCAAGGTAGAAATTTTCCTAGTAATAACCTTCTTTGGAATCCCTCTAACCATTTTTCTTTCACCATTTTCATCAATACAATCAAAACTTTTCTCAAAGCAATTTAGCAAAACTTTATGTTTTTCTAGCCAATCCATTCTAATCAGTACATCATAAGATCTTAATGGTAAAACATTCAAATCTACTTTTGTAATCAAATCTTGCATATGAACTTCACAACTAGAAATAAAATTGGTTACTTTTCTTTTCGTTTCTGTGCCTAATTGCACTAACCTAGATTTTTCAAAATCATACTTTCTCATTTTACACAAATCTACTAACTTAGGAGATATATAACTTAGGGTAGAACCATAATCAACTAATATAGAAATAGGTTTGTCAAGGATCTTACCATTTACCTCAATCATGTAGGGCTGATAATCCGCTTGATGATTGTCCAACACAGCGCTAATTTGCGGTATGTTCCGAGCAACTTCTCCAACTGTGGTTGCTTCTTGAACTGTGTGAATATTCCGATTATCCTTTTTATGAGGACAATTCCGATAGAAATGACTCCCCTCACTACCCCAACACTACAAGGGTTCTCTTTTTATTTCTTCACTTTTCTTATTAAAAGTATTATCTTTATACTCGACAGTTCTCATAGGTTGTTTATACTCCGTTCTTATTGTTGGTTGTTTGTCCTTGAAGGTATTTTTCTGGAAACTTTTATGTTTATTAAAAGGTTTGAACTCTCTTTTCTTAAAACTACTTCCACCTCTTCTCTTGAAATTATAAGGATTTTCACTTTTACTCTTGGATTGGTCATATGTTAATTTGTCCCTCCTCATTGCTTCATACAAAGTTTTCGGTTCTTCAAATTCTAGTTTGTCTTTATAAAAGTTAGGCAAGCAACCTAGAAATCTTTGTGTTTTAGGCTTTTCTTCGTTCAGGTAAGGCACATATCTTAACAGGGATAATAATTTAGTACTTAAGTCATGCATGGACATGGATCCCAGTCTTAGCTCATAAAAATATTTAGCTTTCCCTTCATAGTAATATTCTAAGAGGTATTCATTTTTAAATTCCCTTTTAAACCAGTTCCTACTTACTTTCTTATCATTAATTCGTTTTGCTCTTTTTAAATCTTGCCACCAAATCTTAGCCTTTCCTACTAGATTGAAGATGGCCATTTTTCTATTCATGGAGTTGGAGTAATTGTACATAGTGAAGTACTTCTTCATCCCGGAGAGCCAAGCCTCAACTTCTTCTCCATTTTTGACTTCATCGTCAAAGGTAGGAGGCTTTATTTTTTTGAATTCTCCTATTAGCTCATCTTTATATTTTCTTTTCTTCCTAGGTCTGCCCTCAGAACTATCACTAGAATACTTTGATTCACTAGATAGATGGCTTCTGTTCATGTAAGGACAGTCAAAGGATGAGTTTTCTGGTCTATGTTACTTTTTCCTCTTTTCATTAGTTATCTCATTTAGTTTATATGGTAGGGATTCATTTAAGTCTTCTTGAGTTTTCAATACCCTTTCATGTTCGGTCTTAAAGTTCATAATTTATTCTTGTAAGTCCCTCATTGTTTGTAGAATCTCAATATTAACAATGTTGTTATTTAGGGGATCCTCATTGTTAGGTTCAACCCGTGCAGGTGGGGTAGGGGAGCGTCTTCCAGCCATATATTCCCGCAGTTTAGTAAAACAATTTTATGCTATACAAGTAATAAGAACAAAAATTTACACATTTGTTAGTTTTTGGAAATATGCATATGGAACCATAGGGCCAAGTGTTGTAACTTGGGATCTGATACCACATTGTAAAAACCCTAATTACTAAATTTTGGAACAATACCAAAAACAACATATATGTATATATATATATAAAAGGAACAAGACATAAATTTCTCAATTCTTTTTTTCTAAAGGAATATAATATCAAAATTATAATTCTTCCCATTTAGAAGCACAAACATATATTGATTACTCAAGATAATAATAAAAAATTCACCATGCGCTTAAAAAATAAATTACTATAGATACATAAAACTAGATACCCATATATTTATATACAATTTTATCATGGCAAAAATCTCTAGTTACATTACTAATTAAGTCTTTAATATATAAAGTTGCAAATGTCATTTCTCAATCCCAAATATTTAAACAACACATGTAAACAAATAAACCCTCGCTTGTTTTCCCAAACATTCACATATATAATATTAAATTAAATAAAACATGACATTCAAGTCAAACTAGAAGAAAAATTGGAACTGTGCATTTTGTAAACCAAACATATTACATTCATTTTTACAAAACCAATTCACCTAAAATTAGTTTTTTTAATCACCTAAGTAATTTAAATTTACGTGGATATCAATCTTTATGATCTAATCGAAGCTTACGATGTGGAAATAACCATACATGTATCAATGAGGATACTACATCATCATTTACCAAGCTTTATCGATCATAATTTTCAAAAAATGTAGATTTGTAGATCTATGAGTAAGAAGGCGATCATATCTACTTACTTGAATCCAGAGGGAAAAAAACACACTTGGAGAATCAACTCCTCCCAACCATAGGAGGCAGAAACTCAACGGTTTGCTCCGCTCCACCCCCGAGTTAGATCGCCAACCATGCATTGGAACAACAAGTAACTTCCTCGCGACACTCATTCCTCAAGTCTGTAACAAGTTTTCACGACGGACTTATAAAATAGAAAAATGCTCAACACATGCACTCAGTAATCGTTTTCCTCATGCACACCACGGCGTCCCGTGCTATTCCGGTGTACTCATATATATATCTTTTTCCCAGGTCTTATGCCATCCCAATCAAATCTCCAATCATATCCTTAAATCCCTATGATTTAGGATCTTGTTTGGTTATTGAGTTTTGGATTGGATTTGATTGGTATCAATCACTCTAGCTTTCTTACACATGTTCCTTGGTGCCATGGTTGGTGTCCCCTCATGTAGTTGACTCCAAGTGTCATTTTATTTATTAAATTAATAAATAAAAAGGTTTGTTGTGCAATGTCATTTGAGTTTTTGAGTTTTCATAACTCATTACATAATAAAAAATAATTTTCAAAACATGAAAATAAAAGCAATGTCATGGGGTATTGCATGGAATCCATGAAGAAAAAGAAGCAAAGATAAATAAAGTGGAGCGAAATTCATTGCAAGAATCATGTTGGCAGTAAACGAAAAGGGTGTATAAAATAAGATCTAGACATTCTAGAGATGGATAATG
This sequence comes from Pseudotsuga menziesii, assembly GCA_001517045.1. Classification (NCBI taxonomy): domain Eukaryota; kingdom Viridiplantae; phylum Streptophyta; class Pinopsida; order Pinales; family Pinaceae; genus Pseudotsuga; species Pseudotsuga menziesii. The sequence goes on along the minus strand of LPNX010562592.1, from coordinate 9,922 downwards.
GAGCATATTCTAATGGATGTTGTGATGAGATACCTACTGATGGGTATCATGGTGAGGAGCCTATTGATGGGTTCTTAAGGGTTGATGTACCTACTGATGGGTACGGAGATAACATGGAGACATCTACTGATGGATGCTCATCCCTCTTTGTCGGTGACATAGAGATTCCTATTGAAGATATTATTGCAAGTACACATTTATTTGAGAATAAAGACCTTGCAGTTGAAGAGAAAGACCTATGATCGATTTTCACTTCACCTCTTGAGCTTCATGAGGTTGATTCTGTAGATGAGGAGGAGGTTCACTCTTAGGAGTCTTCCTACCTAATAGGGCCATTGTCATTGGGTGAAAATAAGATCAAGAAATCCTTACAAATTCTCCATGACACTCATGCTTCAATATCAAATCTATGTTTGAGAGTTGCTTCATTGGGAAGATTCATCTTTCCTTGAATCCATGCATTGATGTCAAGCTAGGAAGTAACTTAAGACAAGTATCTTAAGCCCTTTCTCACTGTTATGACCCAAAAATTGATGTCATAAATGAGAAGAGTCACTTGCAACTTCAGATAATACTACCAATTGATTTATCTCAGTACTTCCTTCTATCTTATAAAGCTTCTCAATCCTTTAAGGCTTCACAACTACTAAGATGCCCTTGGACACCTTCAACACTCGACCTTGAACTTTAAATTTATAACCATAAGAATATAGAACTCCCATTGATATTAAGTTCTTTCTTAGTTTGAGTACATTCCTCACTTCTATTAATATTCTCATAGTACTATCATACATTTTAACCTTGATGCTACCAATCCCAACAATTTTACAGGAAAAATAATTTTCCATAAAAACAACATTGTTATTAATGGATTGGTAAAATGAGAACCGATTTATGCGAAGACACATATGGTGAGAGGCACCGAAATATTGCATCTAATCATGATGATATTGTGAAACATTAGAAAAAAATAGTTCTTCATCAACCATACCTAAACTTATTTCAGCTCCATTTGCTTCATTTGTGGAGTCTTCTTTAGATGACCCCTCTTTGGATGGCTGTCTTTTCCAACAATCCTTTTTGAAATGGCTTGATTTGTTACAGTACGAGCACTTTATCTTACCCTTCTTAACTCTTGATTTGGATTTATATGCACGTCTCGAATTCTTCCCTTGTTCTTTAGATCTACATCTAGCCACCATTGATTCTGTGGTAGAGGTTTCTGAACTAATTTTTCTTTGCACCTTTTTAGATAACATAGCTCCAACAATAGTATCATAATCTAAACTGTCCATTGTCCTCATTTGACATATCTGTGGGGTTCTTTGATTTACCCACCTATGCTTTTTGCAAACCTTACTCTACAAGCAAATCAAACTTTCACAACTCAAAATTATTTTTCGAATTAAATTTGTCCACCTCTAACTTTGCACTCTTGCCATGAGTACAAGTACCCAAACCAAAATTTATAAAACCAAGCTTTTTCAAACCAATTTTTATAAAACCAAGTTTTTCAAAATGATGAAACACATTATATTTTAAGGTTGAACCCAAAATATTAAATATTAAATAAAAGTTTTAATAAAAAATAAATGTTTAAAATATAAATCATAAAACCTTTCACCCAATAATAAAACATCCACCTTTTAGTCTACAACTTATACCTCTAAAAATATTTCAACATAAAATGATCCACTTTACACCTTTAAAAGTAGATCTCATGTGACGACAATGCCCACGTAGATCTCACCTCCCTTTAACCAAGTTTTAATAGCACTGGTTGGTAACAGAAAAACCAATCCAAACAATTCATTTTAAAAAACAACGAACTACTACTTACCTCTCATTATGTCCATCAATCATCCACTCTCCACCATATGATTTAGATACTAATGATCTCATTTTAAATACGCACATAATTATTACCTAATTAAGTGTCCATCATTAATTTTAAATGTTCTCAACTATACACCATTTGGACATTTGATTTAACACTATCCACCATTTGATTTTAGGTACTATGAACTCACCCATTATATGATTTATCCACTCTCTACCACTATATGATTTTAGAAGTTAGTCATTTCATTTTAAATACTAGTATGACTATAATCCACCTTCCAGAAATCAATGTGTAATAAATCAATTGTCATTTAATCTCCATAACGAAAATTTAGATGTACCAGTATAACTATTAAAATTACAATCCACATTCCCAATCAATAAACGTGTAATAAATCAATTTCAGTCCAATCTCAGTTATGAAAATTTAGATGTACCAATATAACTATTACAACTACAATCCACCTTCCCAATCAATCAATGTGTAATAAATCAATTGCCATCCAATCTCTGCCATGAAAATTTAGATGTACCAATATAACTATTACAACTACAATCCATCTTCCCAATCAATCAACGTGTAATAAAACAATTGCCATCCAATATCCGCCATGAAAATTTAGATGTACCAATATAACTATTAGAACTACAATCCACCTTCCCAATCAATGTATAATAAAAATGACATATAATTCTGCCATGAAAATTTAGCTATAGATGTTTTCATTTTAAATGCTAGTTTACATATTACAATTATGATCCACCTTTTCAATCAATGTGTAATTAATCTATGCCATAAAGCTTTCAATGCCCATTGACATTTTTTTTTACCTTTCATAGAATAACATAATTTTTCTCATTAAAAAAAAAATTCTCAATAAACCATTATTGTGTAACTTTACAATGGAAAACCAGCTTTAATTTTTCTTATCAAAATTTTAGATAGTTGAAAATGAGTGATTAAGTAGCAACAAAGGCATAAGAATAGCCAAGTCTAACACTCATTGTATCAGCATTATTTTTTCAAAATTTAAATCACGATGAAACTTCAAAACATTTAAAATTATGTTTAAATCTTAGTGCCACATTACACGTAGTTTCTTCCTCTGGCTTCTCATTGCTTAATACAAATTGAAGGCTCTAATAAAATCAATAGTGAAATCTCATTCAATTATTAACTGAGTGATACTATACAACAAGATATGGATGGATTCTCGAATTGAGATCGTTGTCTTTGTAAATATTCAAAGACAAATTTTTATTGTTCATTAATTTGTTTGAGTACAATACTCTCTGCCAATCATAGAATTTAGCAATTGTAGTAGGTTGTATTGATTTTTTTTATTATGATGTGAATTTGCAAAGGCTTGTATTGATTTTATAAAATTGATTAAAATTGTAATTACATAGTTCAAAGCTCTTAATACTTGTACAATGACACTAGTATTAATTACACATTTGTGGGCTATTATTGATAATAGGATTGATATGATCCAAGACTTAACTTCTCATTTGCTAGGTTTGTAGTTCTCAAATCCAAACCTATCTACATGTAAGGTGAATAAGTAATGTATCCATAGCTATTGCAATCACACACTCAAGAATTAAATTATGTAGAAAATTATTTTAAATTAGAATTGATATACCGTATTTTGAAATGGTTTATAATTAATGTAATTGAGTGATTGTAATTAGGGAATTAAGAGTCAAAACTGTGGTTAATTAAATAGTTATTGGAATTTGGAAATATGATTATGAGATTTGGAAATTTGAAACTCAAGTGGTTTTAAATTGTAAACTTTTGTTTATAATTATTCCAATTTTCAAATTCAGAGGCCTACTTAGGCTAGGTCTACTTCCACCATCACAATCGAATCTTGAGCATGCTTCAATTTCATATTTATACATTGTTTAATGTTTTTAGTACATTCTATAGTTATGGTAGTTATGAGGCTCATACGAGTAGGAAATGGAGATTTTGAGCCATATGAGGAAGAAGATATTATCTACATAGATGGAGGACTACCATGAGATGAGGATGGTTACTTTGTAACCAAGTGTACAATGAATATAGAGGGGCTGAACAACCAATGTTTGATATCGTTGGTGGCACAATATTCTTTGGAGGAAAGCCACTAAAAATTTATCCTTATGAGTACCTCCAAAGATACTAAGCATTAAAAAAGATATCCATGAATGCTTGTACTTTTGATAGTTCTGTGAAATTGAGATTAGTCTCATATTTAGAAAAAGGGATCCTTTTGGAAACTCACATCAAAGAGGAGTGGAACATATTGTCAACAATATGTGGGAAGAAGTGAAGCAAAGGTTGCAACAAAATGAAGTCTCACCATCAAAGTGTTCTACATTAAATATTTGTGAAGAAAGTGATTTAGACAAGGGTGAATCCATAATTGAAGATCCATAATTGTAAACTTTTTTTATAATTATTCCAATTTTCAAACTCCCAGACCTACTTAGGCTACGTCTACTTCCACCACCACCATCGAATCTTGATGATGCTTCAATTTCATATTTTCACATTGTTTAATGTTTTTAGTACATGCTATAGTTATGGTAGTTGGATAGGGGGAAAAATCTCATGCTAGAGCAGAGGTAGCTCCAAGCTTCAATTGAGACTTGGCAAAGTGAGTTGGTTAGGTAGGTGAACAAACACAATTATCAAGGATCTTGTTGGATCAAGTGCCTTGATCACTTTCTTATCAATATTTACTTCATCATTGAGAAGTGAGACATGAAAATTCATGCTTGTAAGAGAGATGGTGGTTCACATTCTCTTTCATTGGGTTTGTGAACGATTAATACTAAGACTCGATCAGATGAGTTCATCCATTTGTCTCAAGCAACTCCATTGGTATTTACACATAGATTAATGTATTGCTTGAAGGCCCCCAAAAATCCTAGGAGAAAAGATTTCCTTATGATTGCATATCATTATCACCATTTGCAAAAATCACGGTCGATTGAGCCTGTTAATTGGATTCCAAATTAGGATTCAAGGGGAAGAGGTACCATAAACCATTCCTATTGAAATAACAAGTTCAAACTAGAGTAACTATCAACCCTTGCTCAAGTTTCTTCCATTGTTGAATCCAACCCTTTTTTAGGGTGTTTCCGTTGTCACTGTTGACCCCTACTCATGCTACTTCCACGCTTTCTTTCCCTATTCATTCATAGGGTATATAATACCTTCTTAGAACTCCATGAGATCCACCTAAGAAAAGGAAGAACACATCCACCCTAACACCACGAGTCCACCACCCACCAGCGCAAGTGCACATTGCTACTAGAGACAAAAAAAGACAACTCCTCCAATGGTTACTTCTTCTAGGAGAGTCTATCTCTCCTTTGGTTGATAGAGCTAAGCAACCATAGGCATATATAAAGAGGTTTCTTCCCTTATAGGAGCTTAAGATTGGCAAGGTTCTTTTTATGGGTGAATGAATTTTTAGGTATCTGTAAGATGAGAGTAACTTTTTATTGTGTTATTTTATAGATTTTTCATTGTTTTGAGATGATTGTATTATTTTATATATTTTTCACTAAAATTTTGGTGAAGCTTGATTCTTTTAGTGAAGTAAAGTGAAAGCAAGAAGTGAAGTTATAACATTTACTTTTTTGGAAATAAGTGAAATTTGTTATTGAAGTGATTCAAGATGATAATTGTTTTGGTAATTATGAACACTTTTGTTTTTTAAGATTAACTCTCTCTTTTGTATTTAGTAATCTCTATGTTTATTGCACATTGTATAGATTGTATGTTATTTTCATCCAATCTTAAATTTTATATTGAAAACATTTGATTATTGGTTAATTCAAACACCATAAAACAAAGAAAATAATTTTTTTATAATCATACTAAAAAAATTGAAAATAATAAGAATGAAAAATCTCAACACTCAACAAAAGACTTGTGATATTCAAAATTCTAAGCAAATGCTAATATAATTTTTACCATCCCTCTCCCTACACATATTCTAATCACGAGAACCTCTCTAAAGAGCTCAGTGAGCATCAATTGCCCCACCTCGATACCACCTCAACACCTCAATTGTACAAGCTTTTTCTGGGTGCAGTTTGTTCATTATACCTCCCCACGAATCAAAACAGGGCTCCTCAACCCCATATATCTATATAATGCAAATCATTATTTATGCTAATATAACTTTTGTTCATGACCCCATCCAACTACGTTATCCATGGTCCTATCTAAGTGTCCAGCATTTAATTATACATACCATTTACAGTTGTTGATGGAGCTATTTCACTTTACACATTAAAATCAGTCCATTGAAGTTAATGACCATAAATTCCTGAACTGTGTCGACCATAAATTTGCTATCTACTCGAAGAAAATGGTATGTCCCTGACCATAAATTTCCTATCTGCTCGAAGAAAATGGCATGTCCCTTCCCGTGCCCACTCCTGTTCTAGTTCTCTCCCACTGTAGATTTCTGGTCATATCTTCCTCAATTTTACGCATAATCCAGATAATCATAGGGTGAATCCACGGACCTGGGTAACACTTTTTGGCAAGCGCATATTGCCAAAAACAAAATAACGTACCTCGGTCGAGGTCTTGTTAAGCCCTCGACCGAGGTATTAATACCTCGACCGAGGTTTTTTTCAGCCCTCGATCGAGGTATTTATTAACCCTCGATCGAGGTTATAATACCTCGACCGAGGGTTAATAAATACCTCGACCAAGGTATGGACCTCGATCGAGGTATGGACCTCGACCGAGGTACATACCTCGACCGAGGTCCTTTTTAAAAAAAAAATTATAAAAAGGGGCCGCGGGGGCCCCAATTGTCATTTTCAATCACTCGACCGAGGGACAGAGCTCGACCGAGGGACATAGAAATCGACCGAGGAATAGCGACCATCGCCCCAAAGCAACCCATCCTCATCACAATGTCGGAGCAAAGAGGTAACATTTTTCAATTTAAATGGAATTTAAATTTTTTTTTTATAGATTTATAAAATTTGATAAATGTATATTTTTATAATTTTGTTTTCAAATTTAGTAAATGTATGTTTTTATAGTTTTGTTTTCAAATTTAGTAAATTTATATTTTTATAATTTTCATGTTTAAAATGTGTACCGGCAAGCAGAAATGCTGCCGGATTTTTGAAAATTTGTAGTTAAATTGAATTTTTTTGTTAATTTGTTATATATATATATATATATATATATATATAAATTATGTCAACCGGTAGGGTTTATGCTACCGGTTTATTTTTGAAATGTGTCTCGGGCAAGCCGAAATGCTGCCTGATTTTTGTCAATCCTCCGTGAATTCATGGAGGATTGAAAAAAATCGATAAAACACGAACTAAACAAACCTATATGAACCATAAATACAATTAATCAACTGTAGGCTTGAGACAAATAATAATTTTTTTATAAAAATTTATTTGAAATTGGTTTTTAAGAGCATGTGCATGATACATGATACATGATTCATAGAGGAACGGGTCTTAGGGCTTTTGTCTCTAGTATTTGGTCATAAAGCATGGCCTAGACCACAAGGCCTACCCTTTGTATAGACGATGTAAAACTCCGAGTTATATCCTTATTGGACGTATTGAGCAATAGGTGTGGTTCTCTATGTTGTAGACATGATCACCAGAGGAAATAGTTGACTTTGGCCCTACATGAAGGTTGTAAGCATCAAATGATCATCAATTTTTTTTAAACAAGTACACACATGACCTCTTAACGGTAAGTCTAGTTAATGCCTTATAGAAATAGTAATGATGTTATTGGTGCCCTTTCATGAACCATGATCCTTACCATGAACTATTAATGCATAAGTCCCTGGTTCCTACTCCTAAGAATTCTCACTAGAGTCCCTGGATCCTACTCCTAAGAATGCTCACTAGAATCATTTGAGTTATTCCCAAGTAGCAATCATAGGTTCAATTAAATTTCCCTCAATTTAAGGTCTTCATTGATTTTTAGGACATTGTGCATGAGACATGAGTCCTAGAGGAATAGGTGTTACAACTTATGACCAAAGCCTTTGTTATATCATAATTGGATGTTCTAAGCATCAAGCATGGTTCTTTAGGCTATAGACCTGGTCACAAGAGGAAAGAATTTCTTTAATCCCTACAAGAGGTTTGTAAACATATCATTGATAGTAAAAATTCCTCAAACCATCACGCATGACCTCTTAATGACATTCTAGTTAGTGACTAAAAGTAATTTTGATGCTATCACGCACTTGCATGGACCATTATCCTCCAAACTCTTACGATCTAAGTTCTCCACTCTTGGATCTTTGAGCTAAGTCATCATTATCGCCATCAACATCATGAACATCATCATCATCATCAACACCACCATCCTCATTCTTCTCATCGTCATCACCATCACCATCAACATCATCTTCATCTTCTTCATCTTCATCACCTTCATCATCACCATCGTTATCATCATCATCATCATCACCTTCATCATCATCATCATCATCATCATCACCATTGCCATCATTGCCATCATCATCAACATCATCCTCATCATGAACATCATGAACATCATTATCATCCTCATCATCATCATCACCATCACAATCATGAACATCATCATCCTCATCCTCATCATCATCATCACCTTCATCAACATCATGAACATCATCATCACCATCGTCATCATCATCATCATGAACATCATCATCATGAACATCATCATCATCACCATCCTCTTCCTCATCATCATCACCTTCCTCATCGTCAACATCACCATCATCATCATCATCACCTTCCTCATCGTCAACATCACCATCATCATCGTCATCAACATCACCATGATCATCATTATCATCTTCATCATGTTCATCTTAATCACCATCATCTTCACCATCATCACCTTCATCATCACCATCATCATCATCATCATCACCATTGCCATCATTGCCATCATCATCCTCATCATCATCATCATCATCATCATCATCATCATCACCTTCCTCATTGTCAACATCGCCATCATCATCGTCATCAACATCGCCATGATCATCATTATCATCTTCATCATCTTCATCTTCATCACCATCATCTTCACCATCATCACCTTCATCATCACCATTGCCATCATTGCCATCATCATCATCATCATCAACATTATCACCATCGTCGTCATTGTTATCATCATCACCATCATCATCACCTTCATCATCCTTATCATAATCATCACCATCAACATCATCAACATCATCCTCATCCTCATCCTCATCCTCATCATCACCATCACCATCAACATTATCTTCATCATCATCATCTTCATCATCTCCATCGTCATAATCATCATCATCATCACCTTCATCATCATCATCACCATTACCATCATTGCCATCATCATCATCAACATCATCAACATCCTCATCATTATCCTCATCATCATCACCATCAACATCATCATCATCATCATCTTTCATCATCACCATCAACACCATGAACATCATCATCCTCATCAACAACATCATGAACATCATGAACATCATCATCATCATCCTCATCATCAACACCACCATCAACATCATGAACATCATCATCATCATCAACTTCATCATCGTCATCATCAACATCATCATCATCATCATCCTCAACATCATCCTCATCATCAACATCATCAACATCATGAACATCATCGTCATCCTCATCATCATCATCACCATCAACATCATGAACATCATCATCATCATCCTCATCATCATCATCACCTTCATCAACATCATGACCATCATCATGACCATCGTCGTCATCATCATCATGAACATCATCATCATCACCATCCTCTTCCTCATCATCATCACCTTCCTCATCGTCAACATCGCCATCATCATCGTCATCAACATCGCCATTATCATCATTATCATCTTCATCATGTTCATCTTCATCACCATCATCTTCACCATCATCACCATTGCCATCATCATCATCATCATCATCATCATCATCATCCTCATCATCATCATCACCTTCATCAACATCATGACCATCATCATGACCATCGTCGTCATCATCATCATGAACATCATCATCATCACCATCC
>LPNX010562574.1:7019-65966 GCA_001517045.1 Pseudotsuga menziesii | reverse complement strand
TTTCTCATGTAGATAATGCAACAGCCTAAAGGTTACTTATTCTAGAATCCAAGCCAATTGAAACTACTGCTGCTGCTTTACCTTCCAAGTCGTTCTTAAGTAACAGATAAATGCTCACTTAGCTCCTTTTAAAGGATTGCTTAATACTTATTATAGGTCAGCTGATGAAATTATGTCTTCTTTAGGCAAAAGAGTTGGAAGTAAATACACAATATTACATTGAATTACTGGCAAAAGGAATTGGCAAAACACAAGAAGAGATTGCAAAGGATATTCAAAGATCAAGATACTTTTTCCCACAGGAAGCAATTGATTATGGTCTTGCTGATAAGATCCTCCCAAAACAGGGTTTGTTCATGGAGAAAAGGGTAAGCATTAACCATTTTTAATTCATTTATATTAAATGTCTTGCCTTAAAATTTAACCTAGGTTTGCAGGATTGTTGTTGAACATATTCTACACTTCTCACTATGTTCTTTTCTTTGATTCTACATTGATAAATCTTTTCATTCTGTTTAATGACTTGCAGAACTATGATGAGATGCTTGCTCAATCAAAAGCTGCATGGATGAAATCTGGCAAGGCTGGTCCACTGGCTGCTCCAGCAGGCAGTTCCTAGGTATAGATCATTGATGAGTTACATTTTCCAGTTAGCATGAGTTGTTCAGAGATTGCTACAGCTATCATTGTTGGAATAATTTGTATAACCTGAAAGATGTATCTTAATACGACCCTTATCAATCTATGTTATTTTCTAGTATGCATACAGTGCTTTGTATATTGTCAAAATTGCAATGAGCTTCTGGACAGGTTGTAAACAAACATTCAAGGCAATAGGATTAAATGCCTAATGAAAGAAAGCACTATAGAAAATGTAAATAATGTATTTCATTGATCTTCTCTGCGTTTGTGATCTGTTGCTTATATTGTCAGATTTTCCTTAATTACACATCTTGTTTATGTGTTTTGGATTTTACTGCATAAAAGATTTTAAGCCCTACATTTTATGTGAACTCTTCAGCCATCATCAGGGAAACCAAATGTAAGATAGAAAGCAGTGTTGAGTGGGCTTGGGAAACCAACTGTAAGATACCAAAATGGTGCTTGGATAAAAATTCCGTGATGGAAAGAAGCAGTTATAAATGGTGTAAGTTTCATTTTTGAACCCTTCTTGGGGAAAACACACTACTGTTTGAGATCGGTACAAATAAACCCTCTCTTATTTGTTTTGACATCATGTGATACATTTTAATTTCTAATAAAGTGATTTGCCTAAGGGCACCTATCAAGTGTCGCCCTTTTTTGTGTTTAGTTTTTTTTTCCCTAGGTAGAAATATAAAGGGGTATAAAAAATGTAAATGAAAAAATGGATACATGCAATATATAGGGAAAACAGGGGTTTTTAAAAATTGGCAAGGCATATTGGGAGGGGGTTAAAAAAAATGATTTTGGGAGGTATTTTCCAATATTTTTTGAAAATAGGGGTATTGTTTCATATGCCACGAACGAACGTGCTATGGCATGGTTTCACTAAGTGAAGACCCCGTGGTTTATATTTACATTGCTTTTATTTACTAAACTGTTAGGTAGAATTTATTCAGAGTTTTCGAAAGGATAGAAAATAAACTCTATAATTCTGTTTACTCTTTATAAATTAAGGACTTTTAATATAACCCTATCTAATTTATATTAAATATTAGTCTTAGATTTAGTTGATATTGTTAGAAGATAAACGATGTGGTTAGTAGCTTGTTTATATACTTAACTCTAAGTAATCACTATAACTCTAAAGTAGTTTAGTGTTGCATTTCATTCAGTTATACTAAGTGAAAATAGAGAAACAGAAATAAATCATAACACTATTTTTCCTCCATAATATTTTAACATTGAAATAAAATTATTCTACCATCTATAGTTACACAATCCTATCTACTATTTTCATTCTCTTATCTACTTAAAGCATTCTATTTGTGCTAGAGTATGGCCTGGTTTCCAGGTGTGGAAAAACACAGTTTCTAAATCCATTTCATTTCTATAACAATCTGATAAAAATTCTAACTCAAACATTTCACAAACTGAAGTGTTAACATTCACATAGTAGTTAACTAAGATTTATTTAACTAACACAGTAAAATAAAATAACTTAGAACCTATTGAGGGCAGACAACAATAGCTTTAGGAGGCCATTCCTCCCTACCAATCTCCTGGAGAGCGCTCAAACAACGCTTCCCCAGGACCCTCAAGCCTATTCCTAGTCTTCTTGGCTAAGAACTAGTGGAGAATGCAAATAATAGAACCCTCTGTCAACTGACTAGTTCAATACCTCAGTAAATACTCTACTCTCAGCAGTATGATCTTCAGCTTAAAAGCTACACTAGATCAATCAGCAGTTATCCCCTCAAACACTTTCCAAATTTCCCTTCCATTGAATTTCTCTGAAGTACATTCATTCAACCTGAATGATCACTTCTCTAGAATGAGAAGCCTCAACTCTCTTCAATGGGAATTTTTATAAATATTTCCTAGGTCTTTAGGGTCAATTTTCATTAATTGAGCCAGCTTCTCTGATTCCACTTTCTTGGGCAATCATGACCCCAAATGTAGGGAAATTTCCACCTACAATAGTTGAAAGTGGTTTGAGGATGCTGCCACATGTCAGTTTGCTCTCCACTAGGTCTCCTCTACTAATTTGACTAGTAAACACTCTTTTAATAGCTCTCCTAAGCTGTTGTCTCCTCCTTTATTTATTTATAAATAAAATATTCAGAATTACATTAAATATCCTTGACCTTGTTGAGTCATCAATTACAACTTAGCATAAAATTTAACATATTGTCCTCAAAGAACATCAAATAATATAAAATTGTTTTTACAAAATTGGGGTATATGACACTATGTGTATGGTTTGGAGTTTGCTTCAGTAATACCAAACATGTGCTATGGTATATAATAAACCATAGCTAATTGGGCATTTCTTCCATTTTCTGAAGAACTCATTGTTTACACACTCGTTACAGTATGTTGCACACAATCATTTTTTATGAAATCTTAAACATAAATAGTATTATTTCTGCAGATTCTAAATATGTATTTTTTTTATAAAAAATAGTATATTCTCCTTTTTTTTTCAATTTCTATTGTGTCCTAACTCCCTAACTCAAAAAACATGTTGTTAGTGTTTTTTCCGAAAAAATTTCAATTCTTAATCGTTTTAAAAAGAAATTATATGGTGCACTAGAAGACACTAACCTATACATTCTATAAAAAACCCATTTCATAATTATTTCATTAATACCTTCAAAGGCTGCACCCACAATAGACGTACCATTTACGATGAATGATCACTTAGATAATTATAAAAAAAATTAAAAATTACTAATTTTATTTTCAAAAACTAGCACTGCACTAGTGCTATATGTTCTCTACATTTCTGCAAACTTTTGTATCCCAAAAGCATCATTTAGGCCCTCAAAGGTTGCACCCACAAAAACATATACCTTATCATTTCCCTAAAAAATAAAAAGTGACTATTAGGAAAAATGAAACTTGACATAGTGATGAAAAGTTTCAATACATAAACTTTATATATTTGGAAATGTGATTCAATTTTCTACATTTAATCTTATTTACTCAAAGGAAGATATTTTGTGTAAGTATCTCAAAAAATACAATTAAATTTAGGGATGCCTGATTTTTCAGTTTTCTATTGCATCTAACGTGCCAAAAGTGACCCTTATTAGCTTGCACTCACCCAGTCTAGAATACTGTATCTATGAGGCAGACAATGTTGATCCAGTTATGTTTGTTGATAACAGTGAAATCAAACCTGTCAATGTAGCAATTTCCAATGATGTGAGTGAATATATCTCAGAGAAAGAGATAGTTGGTTGCAGCATAGAAGTTGCAACACTTTATGAAAATGATGAAGTCAATGATGAACTAGCTACCATTGATGAGGAACAAGAAGGTGTGAATGATGTCCAAGAAGAGTTGAAATCTATTCATATTTTTTTTAACAAAAATTTTCAGTGTCCAGGTAAAATAGACAATAAGAAAAACCATGCTGAAATGGAAGAAGAACACTTGCACTATGTTCCAAAAGCTAAAGAAGATGTTGAAGAACATCTACTTAGCGTCAAGATCCAGAAGACAAAGAAGAAGCAATTGAAGTACACATAAAGGAAGAAAGTAAAGCTGAAGTTTTTTTAATGGAATGTAATCCTAGGTGAGACATAAACCAGCATGCATCCTTTCACATTGATAATGCTAAGAATATTGTCGAGTTAAGATTAAGGGGGTGTGTTAAGAATTGAAATCTCAACGATCCACTTTGGTGAATCATACATTAATTAGTTGGTTAGTAGAGTAGTTGATTTGGTCACCTTACCTAGAATTAGTGACCCATGGTATACACCCATGGTTTTGTTGTTATGTAGACCTATATAAAGATTTGATTAATAATGAGAAGGCATTCCATTTCCAAGGAAATCAATATGCCCATTGGTGTTCCCATTATGTGTTTCATCATATTTTCTGCTTTATCTATGTTTTCTAATCTTTAACACATTCTCCATTTTATGAACACTTTGATTCTTCAAACTTTCTAGAATCTCTCCTAGATCAAATTTGTTCCCTTCAAACTCTATTGAAAGGTTGAATTCTCAAAACCCCAATGGCTATGAGGAGAGAATGAAGACATGTCACTTACTACCCTACAATTCACAACCAACGTGTGTGCTCCTTTGACAGAATGACAACTCCCTTTATATGCTTGTAGGAAATATTTCTTATAAGGAGGTCACATAGAATGTGCCTTATTTTTTGAAAATATCTACACTAGATTATGAATCGTTCATATACCTTGAACCCTAACTAATTTCTCACTAAGAAAGGTAATTTTGCCTAGCAAGTCTCTATTGGTGTCACTGCCACTTAGACTAAAAAATGAGAGATGCTTTCCATTGGAAGAGTTTATGTGGTAGCTTATTGAACTGTACCAAGGACATATACTATGGAAATTGAAATTAATATATGTGTTTCCAATAGTTAAGAGATAACATTGGAAAATGAACTCACAAGCATATAAAGGGAGTTGTCATTATGTGAAAAGATCAAACACGTTGGTTGTGAATTGTAGGAAACATTTCTTATAAGGAGGTCACATTGAATGTGCCTTATTTTGTGAAAATATCTACACTAAATTATGAATCCTTCATATGCCTTGAAGCCTAACTAATTTCTCATTATGCAAGGTAATTTTGTCTAACAACTCTCAATTGGTGCCACTACCACTTAGAATAAAAATTAAGATATGCTTTCCATTGGAAGAGTTTATATAGCACCTTATTGAAGTGTACCAAGGACATCTACTATGGAAATTAATATCTTTGTTTCCAATAGTTAAGAATTAACATTGGAAAATGAACTCACAAGAGTAGAAAATCTCTTCTCACCATAAGAATGTTAAACGGTAGGCTTTCGATTAAAAATGCTCTGAGCTTCAAATGAAGCAATTAGACTTTGTATGATTGAAAGTAGGGGTGTGCATTGACCTTCGTAAATGACTATGAGAATAAGCGATGTCCCCCACTCATGGATCAGCCCTTGCTTTTGCAAGGTCTTAGCACTACGAATTTGAATAGTAGGTGTTCATAGGTTAATAGAACAAACGTACCTTCAAATGAATGCTTGAAACTAATAGAAAGAAGAGGTGGGCCAATCATGGACTTGCTTCCTTATCCCATGGTTTATCTTCTTGAAAATATTCATTATAATCAAAATCATACGAAGTAAAAAACTTATATTATTTATTGTAATCAGAATCCAACTAAGTAAAAGAGTTATAAAGAATATAGTTGTTTAATGAGTTTCAAGGTTTTATCATAAAATAAAATAAATAAAAGGCATATAGAATAGAAAGAATATAGTTGTTTTATGAGTTTGCAAGGTTTTATCATAAAAATAAAATAAAAAGTCATACAGAAGAGAGTGGTTTTATGATTTGATTTTTCAAGGTTCTAGATAGTTTCGAATGCTCAAACGTGCCCTTGAGGCATGGATGAACTATGTCTTTGGAATTCTTACGTATAAAACTATTCCAAGCTTAGAACTTCAAATATTTTGGAGCTCGTTAAATGAGCGTCTTTATTTTTGGAGAACCAATTGGAATTTCAAATCAGGATTCCAAGCTTCAGGTTGCTGTTAGCCAAAACCAAGCTGACTAAACTTGAGTTTAGGGCTCAGTTGATATTAAATTTAATTTTCACTTTTCACGTCGACCACTTTTATTTTTCACTTGTTGGGTGAAACTTGTCTGTCTCCCGACTAGACAAGTTTATAAATTTTAGTCGGTCTTTCACTCGACTAAAATTACTTCAACTTACTTGTCGGTTCTACCGACCGGTTTTTACCTCGACCACTTGTCACTTCAACCAAGTTGGCTGACTTCTTCTCTTCGACCAAGTCGGCTCACCGACCTAGTCGGCTCTTCGACCAAGTCAACTGAATTCTTCTCTTTGACCAAGTCGAGTGACTTCTTCTCTTCGACCAAGTCGGCTCACTTCAGTCGACTGACTCAACCGACCACTCAAGTTGGTTCACTTTGGTCGAAATCTACAGAGTATGTTTCTTAGTCTAAAGACTTAAGAAATTACAAATGATTTTCACCTGTGAGTAAGATAGAGTAAAAATGGACACATTAACAAATCCAAAGAACTTATAAAAACATATGCCCAAATATGTAGGAAGACTTGAGTCGACCAATGTGCCGTAAAACCTGGAACTTTCACGCGGTGAGATTTTTATGGGTTCTTTGATCTTTCACTTAACAGTAATTGTAAAAGACATTTACAGAAGTAAATCTGGAAATATGTGCAGCCAAATAATCATGCATTCAACCATAAACTATTTCATATATTTAACTATGCGGAAATAACAAAGTATTACAAACTTGTCCATTACAAACTGGTCAGTCCAGACTTGTCGGTCTACAGAGCTTTGGCTCTTCGACTAAATCACATACACAGAAGCTCGAGATTCGACTTCACTTTTCTCACCCAGATTTCTCTCTACTATCTAATGTCTGTAAACTAATTTACAATTTGCTTCTTCTATTTATAGGCAACCTGAAGATTGCTTCTACATGGGCCAACTGACTCACCATTAAAGATTGTAATAACTATCTACCTAACAACTTAGCTTCATAAATAAATTTGACTGGTTTACATTGCCTACTTGTGGACTCTTCCTTTTTGTTAGACTGATAGACAAGATCTTGACTTGTACATAGTTCAACAGAGTCAGCTGAGAATCAGGTACAGATCTGCGAGTAATTACATTTTTTCAACACTCCCCCTTAATTAGAAGCAGATGAGGATTTTTAAAACAAAATTTACAAAATGTTTCAGAGCTTAGACATGCTCTGTTTATGACATAGTTCACTGTGGAGAACTTGTCATTCCAAGATAACTACGCAGATACTGAAAAGTATCATTTTCCAATGGCTTTGTGAAGATGTCGGCAAGTTGGTCTTCAAACCTACAAAATTCCAAACAAATTTCCTTGTCATTCACCAACTCTCTTATAAAATGAAATCTTGTGTCGATGTGCTTGGTTCTCTTGTGAAACACATGATTCTTTGATAATGCTATGGCTGAATTGTTGTTGCAGAAGATTGTTGTTGGTTATTGATGGTTTTGTGACAAGTCTTTTAAGACTCTTCTCATCCAGACAGCTTGACATGCAGCACTTGTCGCTACAACATACTCTGCTTCAGCTGAAGATAGAGTTACTATGGGTTGATTCTTTGAAGCCCATGAAACAACACCTGTACCAAAATGAAATGTGTATCCAGATGTTCTTTTCCTATCATCTATGCTGCCTCCATTGTCACTGTCAGTGTAACCAATGAGTTTAAAATTTTCTAAGGTTGAATACATATACCAAGGTCTTTTGTGACACTTACATACCTCAAAATTCTTTTACCTGCTTGCCAATGTGAGTCTTTTGGTGACTCCATGAACCTTGAGATTAGACTTACACCATACATGATGTCTGGTCTTGTTGATGTCAGATACATAAGGCTGCCAACAAGCTTTTTGAAATGTGTAGGATCGACAGTGGATCCTTCATCATCCTTGCTCAATTTTAAACCTCTTATTATTGGTGTTGGGGTTGTCTTGCAGTTAGACATGTTAAACCTTTTTAAAAATTCACTTGCATACTTTGTCTTTGATATAAAAATACCATTTTCAGACTGCTGAACTTCAATGCCCAGAAAAAACTTCATAAGCCCCAGATCAGTCATTTCAAATTCACTTTCCATGACTATTTTAAAATCTGCTATGTCATAATCACCAGTAAATATTAAATCATCTACATACAGGCATAAAATAATCATCTTACCTTGCTCATCGACTTTGGTGTACAAAGTCGGTTCACTTTCACTTCTGTGAAATCCATTTTCAGTGAGATAGGAATCAATCCGACTGTACCAAGCTCTAGGAGCTTGCTTCAAACCATATAATGCATTTTTCAGCCTATACACTTTATGCTCTTGACCTGGAACTTCATACCCTTGTGGTTTTTCCACATATAATTCCTCTTCTAGATAGCCATTTAAGAATGCCGACTTGACATCCATTTGATGAACTTGCCATTTGTTTTGTGCAGCAATGGCCAAAACTGTTCTTACTGTATCCATGCGAGCAACAGGTGCAAACATTTCATTGAAGTTGATGCCAGGTTGTTGTGTGAACCCTCTTACTACCATTCTTGCCTTGTGCTTTTGCACATTCCCATCAGCATCTTGCTTTGTCTTGTAAATCCATTTGACACTGATTACATCTTTGTCTTTTGGTACATCAACCAGTTCCCATGTCTGGTTTTTCTCAATGCATTCTATTTCTTCATCCATGGCTTGTGCCCATACTTCTTATTCAATAGCTTCTTCAAATGTTAGTGGATCATATATAGGTGAAAATAATGCAAAGAGAGAGAATGAATTAGGTGTACCAACTTCAAATATCTCTCGCAGACTTCTTGTCTTCACCAATTCTGTCGATGTCGACCTCAACAAAATGCTTGGTGGAGTCTGTTGTCCTCTTGGTGTACTTGTCAGTGTAGCTTGAGCTGCTACTTGTGTCAATGGTCCTTGTGCTGAAACATGTCTTGGTGTCATGGGAGTTGAAGGTACTCCGACCGGTTGACATACATGTGGTATTTGAACCACTTCCTCTTCCATATCATCATTGTCAACGTTCGACACAATGTTGACATTTATGTCGATGGTTCCATCCCATGATTCATTCTCAACAAATTGAACATCCCGACTGAAAATCACTTTCCTTGTGACGGGATCATACAGCTTGTATGCTTTTGTGTCTTCTGAATAGCCGACAAAAATACATTTATGTCCCTTCTTGTCTAGCTTCTTTCTTAGCTCATTTGGAACATGAGCATATGCAACACAACCAAAAACTTTTAAATGTGAGACACTATGATTCATACATGTCCATGCTTCTTGGGGAACTTTGTTCTTCACACTCTTTGTCGGACATTGGTTCATAATGTATACGGCAGTTGTGACTGCTTCACCCCAATACTCATTTGGCAAATGCTTGGCTGCCAACATGCTGCGTGCCATCTCCATGATGGTTCTGTTCTTTCTTTCGACTTTACCGTTCTGCTGATGTCACATACCCCAATTTTGTAAAATAAGGTTAATTGTTTTAATTATATTTCCTAAGACATTATGTTAAATTTAATGAAGTAGGAACTGATGACTCAACAGAGTCAAAAGAAGTGGAATGTAATTCTGAATATTTAATTATTAATAAATAAAATAAATGGAGACAACAGCATGGGAGAGATGTTAATAAGAGGTTGGTCAAACTGGTGGAAGGAACTAGGTGGAGGGCAAAAGACAAGTGGCAGCATCCTCAAACACTTCCTATGTTGCAGGTGGCAACTTCCCTACATTTGGGGTCATGATCCCCCAAGAAAGTGGGATCGGAGCAGGTGGCTTAATAAATGACAACTAACCCAAAAAGACCTAGGCAATCTTTTAAAAGTACCCAATGAATAGAGCTGAGGTTGCTCAGATATTTTCCAGAGAAGAATCATTCAGGAGGAATTTTATTCAGGGAATTCATTGGGGAAAAAGGGAAAATAGTAAGGAATGTGTTCTGAAAGGAATTCTACAGTAACTTGCTCTGTTATAGCTTCTAAGCTGGGAAAACTTACTGATAAGTTCAGGATTGGTACTAAGTCTGAAGAGTGGTACTTGATATTTGCTACACCTAGTTCCAGCCAGGGAGACCAGAGCAAGCTCGGGGGTCCTGAAGAGTCGCTGTTTGAGCGCTCTCTAGGAATTGGTAGGAAGGAACGGCCTCCCATTGCTATTGTTGTCCAAGCTCAAGAACAGGTTCTGTCCTCTAACAGACTGTGTTTTAATAACTATGTATGATTAAATTTTATGTTTGTTGCTTATGATTTAAAGATTTAGATGGCTCAGTGGTGTATTTGTTCTTAGTTTATCAGTAATAGAATCTTCTTGATGAGAAATAAAAACCCACTGTGTTTTTCCTCATCCGGAGTTACCAAACCGTACTCCAGCACAGGGGTGAGTTTATAAATAAAGATGGTATGATGAAAATACAAAATAGAATGTTAATGGAGTTTTAGAGTATTTCTTTGTGTGGTTATCAGAAGAAATATCCTTTGTATCAGTAGTATTAACCTGTACTGAAACTGTCAGGCGTTTTAGAACAGAAAAAGAAGCTAGGTTAACTACTGATAGTAGCAAGAATGAATAGATAATATAATTTTTTGATACAGTAGTTACTTTCAGTAATATCATTGCTTAATTGAATTTCAAAAGGAAAGTAGGATAGTTCACTTGAGTAGGATTAAGCTAAATAAAGATATTTTACAGTCTACTTCTTTCCAGATTCTACTACTGTTTGTATGATAAACGAAAAGGAAAGAAAGATTAATTAGAATGATTGATTGTTGCTACAGGTGACTTATTGAATTTAAGACTTTATTTATGGTTAGAAATCTATGTTTATTTATTTGGCTTTATTTAGTTAAAGCATAAATAAATTCTACGCATGCCATCCTATACTTTTAAACTGTTAACAATTGCAGTACTTAGTTCTTTTCTTCTATTTTTCTGAATATTAACCTGTAATATAATTAAGAAAATCTAAGTATATAAATAATACTTCTGTAAAATATATAGTACAGTAAGAATAATAATACAGTAATAAATTACTAAGTTTATTTACGATTACAAATAAACAAAGAATAAGGGTAACAGTTTTATAATAACATTTACAATTCTTTCATATAAAATAAACTAAGTAAAAGTAACAATAGAAGCCATAGTACTTACAGGTAAGACAACAGTCTTATATTATATCCTTTCTATTATAATATATTCTTTCTATTATATATGTTGCATGCACTAAGTATGCAGTTTATATACTAACTATAGAAACAATAATATTATAGTATTCTATTTAATTTTAGTAACATGAAATTAAATTTTAACTTCTATACCTAAAAGAAAAAGAAGTAACTCTTAATTACTTAAGTACTCTACAAGGAACATGAATCGATTTATTTTATTCTTTTAGTAAAATAAGATAATAGCATTAACAGATTCTATAAAACAAACTGGATATAAGAGTAATGTACAGGAAAACCCTAATGATATTTAATAAAATTATTATGGAATAAAAGTATAGTATATTAATGCATTGTCATTATTTCAACCGAGTGACAGGATGCTCAACTAATCGAGCCTAAGCAAAAATTATACAACTTAACTACAACCTCATAAATTACAGAGGTATATTATAAATTAAAGATAAATGCTGTTAACATTTTCTTACTGACGAGCCTCAAACATTATAATTACAACATAAATAAGCATTCAAATTTCAGTACTATAATGTAAACAAGAATTATAGAAAAGAAAAACAGTATTAATAACTTATATCATGGACTGAGGGTGAAAACCCTGTAATTTCAAAATTACAACAGAAGTAGAAGTCGTGGGTTGTAACCCTTTTCCAAGTCAGGCTCACGGCCTCATGTATTACACAGTCAAGATGAACAAAAAGTCGAACGGCTCTTCAAGGCCCTCGACCCCCTCAAGCATTGAGAGTATGGCATAATTGCCCTCTATTTCTTTTCACTTCTTACACAGCACATGAACAAAAAAAAAAAAATTAACATATACAATCACGGCCGAAGCCTATGCACCCTCGCACAACACAAGGGGCTCTTCAACTACTACAAGTATCAAACAAACTAACAGGGAAAACTGAAGTCGTAAGGGTTACAGGCCTCAACACGCCAACCCTTAAAAGTCCCAAAGGAACCCCACAAAGAGAAAGTGCCATGGTTTAACCAGGCTTACCCGGAGCTTGTAGCTGCTGCAACTACTTTGTACCAGAAGCCGAGCAGAAGGAAGGGCAGAGACCTATATCCAACGAAGAAAATTAAAATATTAAAATGTGTAAGTGGGATAATATTCTTATAACTAAAAACAAACAGTAAAATGAAGAAAGAATTGCATTATTTTCTACCTGATCTTTTTATGGAGATGCGACCACCAGCAGCAATAAGACAACCATCATCACGAGGAGGAAACCCTACTGCAGGCAGGGAGAAGAGGATTAACATACGGCAACACTCAACTTCAACACAGAAGAACAATACTTTGACCTTACTAAAGGAGGGTTTGGTTACAGTCAAGGGTTCAGGATCGAACTGGTAAGACAGCTAAATCGGGAAGAGAGAACCGTTATCATAGGTTCAACAGCAATGCTTGAGGACGGCACTTCCTTAACGTGCCTTCATACAGGCTTAGTAGAAGGATAACAACTGGAGAATAACCCTGTAGAGGAGCGGCGCAACAAAGGTGCACCAGCACCATCGCAGAGCGGTAGGAGGCCGAGAAATATGGTAGGAACAATAAGTTTAGGGTTCGAGGATGAGCCCCTTATAACCGTGCAGCACTTGGCCACAATAGCGCCACGTTAGTAGTTTAATAATTCACAAGCCATGGGTTTGATTATAAAGTTCCAAAGATCTTCCCTCCACGACTATTATCATTGCCTACTCAATGATTTCCGAAGGTTCCACTTTACAACGAACCATGTAAACGCTGCATGGGAATAAAAACACCTTATCATTATAAACCCTAGCCTTTGCAATCATTGAGGTTGTGGAGAATCGTATGACGACCCTTATACATCTAAAGTATGGTTTCTTGAAATCAAAAACTATCCTTTTATTTCTTGGCTTGGTTATGATTATAACCCTTATGCTAAGGTAAGTATTTTATTCATCCTAGCTTATAAAGTTATGTAAAGGAGGCAATTCCTTTATAAAGTTTGTAAAACATAAATCAAAGATTGAACTATAGTTTGATCGTAGCTTGGTTAATTATTTTTTTAGGCCCCTTATTTCACACCTTATACTTTTCTTATGCATTATGATCTTATGGATTATGGAAATTTAGTTTAATCAACTTCTAACATAAAGTAAAAGTATACGTTGGAAGATTATAAAGGAGATTTATAGAGAGAAACTATGCCAATGGTCCTATTACCCATAGTAACCTCAATGGCTTATCTATATTGGATAAAATAGTAACATTTGGTGGAAAGGTACAAAAGGAGAGTAATAACTACTATGTGGTGATAGCTCTTGCTTAAGGTAATATCCTTAATCATAATTTATGATTTGGCAAGGTTAGGCCACATTTTATTTATCTAAAAGTTTCACCATAATAAAATAGATAGGCCATATATCGATTTAAGAGATGCATTCTTTTACGAATTATAGTCCCTTAAGGACTTGTCCCGTTTATAAACATAAAGGGGATAGGATAAAACCTGTTTCAGTAAGATATATAGATATATATTACTAAAGATAAGCTCCAGTTATGCTTGAAAACAGTTGATGAGTGAATAAAAAAAAACTCTATACATCAACATTAGTATAGTTTTCTTAAAAAGCACCTTGAAGTAAAGTTGTAAACTCTTTTAAACTTCAAAGTTTGAAAATGGAAACAGTAATACATAAATCCCTTATCAGTTTACATTTACTATGTAACGTAATTGTATACAAATGAAATCATACCATAGATTTTATAACTCTGTTACTCTTACTCTGTTATAAAGAATCAGTAAGACATTTTTATACATTATGACTATAATAGATATGAAATAGTTCCGTAATCATTAAGAACCATAAATTTACTTCTACTAGAAAGAAGGGCAGTTAATAAATGTACCTCCATAAGCGATGGAAATTGTTTAGCATTTATTTTCTTACTGAGCTTTTATTTTGCGACAGACTTGTATTTAAATACTTTAGAATTGTGACAAGCAGTACCAAAAAAAACCTCTTACCTATAGTCTATAAGAACAAGGAAACTTTCTGCATTAGCTTGAAAGCTAAGTAAGCCCAGTTTGCATGACAATCCCACCTTGTGGTCACAAAGAGAAACAAAATCAGTAAACTGAAAAGAACTGTTCTATCGCTAAACATAACCAACAGATAATTCAAATATTGAAATTGGTAATATATAACTAATTTAATAATTAGTTTACTGTAATTATAAAAATTATATGCTTTTAGAAATTTTTAAATTTTTCAGAAAATTTGGGGTTTTGACATGTGGTATCAAAGCACAAGGTTCAAACACTAGGCCTTGATGCAGCCCAACTAGCTTTCCTAAGAACAGTAAATTAAAATAAGATGCTAACATATGTTTTGTTTTATGTAAAGAACAGAAAATTTCTTTTTTCTGAAAATTCACAGGCAGGTATGGAAAAGCTGGGAGAGTATGCTCAGGAGGAGTCTCCAGACACAGAAACCAGATAAATGCCTAGAGAACCTATGTTAGAGGAGGAGACTGCCAACTCTTCAGAGCTGTTGCAGACTGTAAAGGATTTGACTACCGAGATAGAATCAGTCAAGAAGGAGAATGAAAGAAATTTGAAGGCTCAAGAAGAGTTGAACCAAATTTTAATGCAAAAGTTCCAAACTGAAGGAAGGGGCAGAAGATCGAAATCTGAAGATGTTAGTCATCAAAGAAGATCTAAAAAGATGAAGTTGGCAAAAACAGAAAGCAGTTCATCATCTGAAGGGTTCAGTGAATGAGATAAGTTACCACACTACTAGTGACAGTAGTGAGGTTGAGCTGTATGATAGAAAGAAGAAGTACAGACCATATGAGGAGATTTCAGGAGAGTTTAAAAAGATAAAGCCCCCAACTTTTAATGGAGAGACTGAAAAAGGGGAAGAAGCCGAGTCCTGGTTATCCGGGATGAGGAAGTATTTTCATATATACAATTATTCAAATCAGCTGAAGGAAAGAATGGTAATCTATAATCTCTCCGGAAAAGCAGACATATGGTGGCAAGATCTGAAGAGAGTCAAGGGTATCAGGGAAAAAGAAGTTAATTGGAGTACCTTTAAAAGGTACTTCAAGAAGAAATTTTTGTCCGAACAATATTATGAAGAAAGAGCTAAAGAATTTTACGAATTGAAGTCAGGTTCAATGACTATGAAGGATTTGAACAATAAATTCTTAAGCTTGCTTAGGTATGTGCCTTACCTAGTAGACGAGAAACCTAAAGTGCAGTGATTTCTCAGCTGTCTACCATATCACATCAAGGACAGAATTGAGTATGATAACCCGACGACTCTGGAGGAAGCCATGAGGAAGGCTAATTTCTGTTTTGAGCAGAACAAGAAGAAGAAGGCATAACCAACTGGAAGGCTAAGAAGAACAACAATCAACCTGAGTTTAAGAAGAAAGAATTTGTACCCCAGAAGAATTTCAATAATAATAAGAACAGAAATTATTCTAACAATAAGAATTTCCAGGGAAATAGAAATGGTTCATCCAATAATTCGAATAACTTTAAGGGCAAGGAAGCTGCAAATAACCATGGGAGTTTCACTAAGAGTTTTGAACGAAAGGATCCTGTTAGGTGCTGGGAATGTAATGGCCCGCATTATGCCTCGGTCTGCTCAAATAGGAAAAAGTCAGTCAGAAATATTCATACTGTGCAGGAGGAAATGACCATTGGAGAACTCGCGAGAACTATGCCCAGAATAAATGCAGCTTTGGAGAACCGCCAAGCTGACTATCAGACTTCCATGGTGGAAGTGGAAGGTATGATTAACCAAACCCCTGTAACCATTTTAATTGATCCAAGAGCTAGTATTAGTTATATTGCACCTCAAATAGTGGAAAAATGTAATTTGTCTGTCGATAAGTTTGATAATTCCTGGTTATTTCAATTAGCCACTGGGGCAAAAAGAAAAGTAACCTGTTATGTGAAAGAATGTGCTTTAATTATGGATGAATTTAAAACTATAGTTAAGCTTAATGTTTTGCCACTTGGCTCATATGATTTACTGATTGGTATGGATTGGTTAGAGCAGCATAAGGTAGTTTTAAACTGTTACGATAAAACCTTTACATGCTTAAATAGTAATGAACAACCAGTAAAGGTTAAGGGTATTCCTAGAAAGACTGTAATCAAACATATTACTGCCTTACAGCTTAAAAGAGCTGTTAGAAAAGGATGTAAAGCCTATGCTGTAACTATTATAGATGAGGCAAGTAAATCTGAAACAGATAAGTTAAAAATAGAAGATATTCCTATTTTAAACAAATATACTGACATATTCCCAGAAGAAATTCCAGGATTACCTCCCAGGAGGGAACTGGATTTCACTATTGAGCTGGTGCCAGGTACGGTACCTAGCTTGAAAGCTCTGTATCGAATGAATATTTTAGAACTTAATGAGCTAAAATCACAGTTAAAAGAGTTAATAGATAAGAAGTACATCTGACCCAGTGTGTCTCCTTGGGGAGCACCGGTCATCTTTGTCAAAAAGAAAGACGGAACTATGTGATTATGCATAGATTACCGTCAACTAAACAAGATGACTATTACAAACAGATATTCGTTGCCCCGCATAGATGATCTGTTTGATCAGCTACGTGGAGCCACAGTGTTCTCAAAGATAGATCTGAGGTCAGGATATCATCAGGTAATAATTAAAGACGAAGATATCTTCAAGACAGCCTTTAGAACAAGGTATGGACATTACGAGTTTGTCGTAATGCCATTTTGGCTTACCAACACTCCAGCTGTCTTTATGTGCTTAATGAATAATATAATGCATAAATATTTAGATAAATTTGTTGTCATGTTTATCAACGACATCTTAATCTACTCTAAAATGGAAGAAGAACATAAAGAACACCTAAAGATAGTTTTACAAGAGTTGCAGGAACAACAACTCTTTGCGAAGTTTAGCAAGTGTGACTTCTTTAAGGATGAAATCCAGTACTTAGGTCACATAGTGACTAAGGAAGGGATTTCAGTCAATCCTAAAAATATTCAGGCAATCGAAGATTGGCTGGTTCCAAAAGACGTAACAGATGTTAGGTCATTCATGGGAATTACCGGTTATTACCGGAGATTCATTGAAGGCTTTTCAAAAATAGAAAATCCGATCACTTCCTTGCAAAAGAAAGGCAAGAAATTTGATTGGAACTTAAAATGTGAAGAAAGTTTTAAGAAATTAAAAACCTTATTAACAAGTGCGCCTATTCTAAGAATAGAAGATCTTAATAAGGATTTCGTGGTATGCACAGATGCCTGTAATGATGGTTTAGGCGGTGTGCTGACTCAAGACGGGCATGTCATTGCCTATGAGTCTAGGAAGTTAAAAATTCACGAAAAGAATTACGCAACTTATGATCTATAACTTGCGGCTGTTATACATGCCTTAAAAATGTGGCGACATCATTTAATAGGCAGAAAATTTATTTTAATGACTGATAATAAAGGACTGAAATATATTTTAGATCAACCTAACTTAAATGCAAGGCAAGAAAGGTGTTTAGTCTTCTTGAGTGAATATGATTTTGAAATCCAACACATAAAGGGTAAGGAAAATAAGGTGGCTGATGCTTTAAGCAGAAACACAAAGCTGAACTTTATAACAGTAATCAGCACTTATGCTTCTAATTTAAATGAACAGCTTACAAAAGGGGTAAAGCAGGATGAAATTTATCAGAAATTACAAGTTACAGCTCAAGAAAAACCTACATAAAGCTTAATAAAAGGTTATAGTCTAAATGAAGATGGATTTTTATTATTTAAGGATAAACTGTATGTTCCTAATGTGCCTAAGGTTAAGTTGTTGATTCTGGACGAAGTCCATAAAACACCTTACTCAGGACATGCAGGTTACCAAAAGACTGTAACCATGCTAAGAAATGAATATTTTTGGCCTAATATGAAATCTGAGGTAGCTGAATACATTGCCAGATGTTTGGACTGTCAATAAGTGAAAACCGAACACCAACATCCAGCTGGTTTGCTACAACCGTTACCTATTCCCAGCTGGAAATGGGAAGTGATTAGTTTAGATTTTATCAATGGACTGCCCAGAAATCAGAATCAAAATGACTCCATTATGGTAGTGGTTGACAAGTTAAGTAAAGCAGCACATTTCATTCCTGTCAAAACTACTTACAAGGCTTCCAATATACCTGATATATTCTTAAAGCAGATCTTTCGGTTGCATGGAGTACCGAAAGTTATCATTTCAGACAGGGATCCTAAATTCAGCTAGGTAAGTGGGAAGACTACCTGCATCTAGTAGATTTTGCATATAATAATAACTATCAGTCATCAGCTAAGTTTAGTCCATTTGAAATTTTGTATGGACGTAAATGCAACACTCCTATCTCCTGGAATAATCCAATAGATAGATTGGTGTTAGGGCCAGAATTATTGAAGGAAATGGAGATAATTGTAAAACAAGTGCAGGAAAATTTGAAAGTGGCACAGGATCGGCGAAAGAGCCAAGCAGATTTGAAAAGAAATCCCAAAGAGTTCTAGGTAGGTGAGCACGTGTTTATAAAGGTAAGACCAAAGAAAATCTCTCTAAGATTGGGGAGTTGTGTAAAGCTAGCACCGCGTTACTGTGGTCCGTTTGAAATTTTATCTAGAATTGGTCAAGTTGCATATCAGCTAGCTTTACCACCTAACTTGAAAGTGCATAATGTTTTTCATATCTCTGTTTTGAAAAAGTATCTTCATGATGCTACTCATGTGGTTGATTGGAATGTTGTACAGGTGGAACCAGAAGGAGAAATTATGGTGGAATCGGACCGTATACTCGAGAGGAGAGAAATTACTTTGCGGAACCGCACCATTGGACAGGTGAAGGTGCAATGGAAGCACCTTAGTCCTGAAGAGGCTACTTGGGAACTGGATAGTAAGATGCGGGAGGCATACCCAAATCTATTCCAGGAGGTTGCAGAGGATGAAGAATAAGTAACATCGAGGATGATGTTACATTTTAAGGGGGTGTGTATGTCACATACCCCAATTTTGTAAAATAATGTTAATTGTTTTAATTATATTTCCTAAGACATTATGTTAAATTTAATGAAGTAGGAACTGATGACTCAGCAGAGTCAAAAGAAGTGGAATGTAATTCTGAATATTTTATTATTAATAAATAAAATAAATGGAGACAACGGCATGGGAGAGCTGTTAATAAGAGGTTACTGGTCAAACTGGTGGAAGGAACTAAGTGGAGGGAAAAAGACAAGTGGCAGCATCCTCAAACACTTCCTATGTTGCAGGTGGCAACTTCCCTACATTTGGGGTCATGATCCCCCAAAAAAGTGGGATCAAAGCAGGTGGCTCAATAAATGACAACTAACCCAAAAAGACCTAGGCAATCTTTTAAAAGTACCCAATGAATAGAGCTGAGGTTGCTCAAATATTTTCCAGAGAAGAATCATTCAGGAGGAATTTTATTCAGGGAATTCATTGGGGAAAAGGGGAAAATAGTAAGGAAGGTGTTCTGAAAGGAATTCTGCAGTAACTTGGTCTGTTACAGCTTGTAAGCTGGGAGAACTTACTGATAAGTTCAGGATTGGTACTAAGTCTGAAGAGTGGTACTTGATATTTGCTGCACCTAGTTCCAGCCAGGGAGACCAAAGCAAGCTCGGGGGTCCTGAGGAGTCACTATTTGAACGCTCTCCAGGAATTGGTAGGGAGGAACGGCCTCCCATTACTATTTTTGTCCAAGCTCAAGAACAGGTTCTGTCCTCTAACAGTCTGTGTTTTAATAACTATGTATGATTAAATGTTATGTTTGTTGCTTATGATATAAATATTTAGATGGCTCAGTGATGTAGTTGTTATTAGTTTGTCAGTAATAGAATCTTCTTAATGAGAAATAAAAACCCACTGTGTTTTTCCTCATCCGGAGTTACCAGACCATACTCCAGCACAGGGGTGAGTTTATAAATAAAGATGGTATGATGAAAATACAAAATAGAATGTTAATGGAGTTTTAGAGTATTTCTTTGTGTGGTTATCAGAAGAAATATCCTTTGTATCAGTAGTATTAACCTGTACTGAAACTGTCAGGCGTTTTAGAACAGAAAAAGAAGCTAGGTTAACTACTGATAGTAGCAAGAATGAATAGATAATATGATTTTTTGATATAGTAGTTACTTTCAGTAATATCATTGCTTAATTGAATTTCAAAAGGAAAGTAGGATAGTTCACTAGAGTAGGATTAAGCTAAATAAAGATATTTTACAGTCTACTTCTTTCCAGATTCTACTACTGTTTGTATGATAAACGAAACGGAAAGAAAGATTAATTAGAATGATTGATTGTTGCTACAGGTGACGTATTGAATTTAAGACTTTATTTATAGTTAGAAATCTATGTGTTTATTTATTTGGTTTTATTTAGTTAAAGCATAAATAAATTCTACGCATGCCATCCTATACTTTTAAACTGTTAACAATTGTAGTACTTAGTTCTTTTCTTCTATTTTTCTGAATATTAACCTGTAATATAATTAAGAAAATCTAATTATATAAAGAATACTTTTGTAAAATATATAGTACAGTAAGAATAATAATATAATAATAAATTACTAAGTTTATTTACGATTACAAATAAACAAAGAATAAGGGTAACAGTTTTATAATAACATTTACAATTCTTTCATATAAACTAAACTAAGTAAAAGTAACAATAGAAGCCATAGTACTTATAGGTAAGACAATAGTCTTATATTATATCCTTTCTATTATAATATATTCTTTCTATTATATATGTTGCATGGACTAAGTATGCAGTTTATATACTAACTATAGAAACAATAATATTATAGTATTCTATTTAATTTTAGTAACATGAAATTAAATTTTAACTTCTATACCTAAAAGAAAAAGAAGTAACGGTTAATTACTTAAGTACTCCATAAGGAACATGAACCGATTTATTTTATTCTTTTAGTAAAATAAGATAATAGCATTGACAGATTCTATAAAACAAACTGGATATAAGAGTAATGTACAGGAAAACCCTAATGATATTTAATAAAATTATTATGGAATAAAAGTCTAGTATATTAATGCGCTGTCATTATTTCAACCGAGTGACAGGATGCTCAACTAATCGAGCTTAAGAAAAAATTATACAACTTAACTACAACTTCATAAATTACAGAGGTATATTATAAATTAAATATAAATGCTATAAACATTTTCTTACTGACGAGCCTCAAACATTATAATTACAACATAAATAAGCATTCAAATTTCAGTACTATAATGTAAACAAGAATTATAGAAAATAAAAACAGTATTAATAACTTATATCATGGACTGAGGGTGAAAACCCTGTAATTTCAAAATTACAACAGAAGTAGAAGTCGTGGGTTGTAACCCTTTTCCAAGTCAGGATCACGGCCTCATGTATTACACAGTCAAGATAAACAAAAAGTCGAAGGGCTCTTCAAGGCCCTCGACCCCCTCAAGCATTGAGAGTATGGCATAATTGCCCTCTGTTTCTTTTCACTTCTTACACAGCACGTGAACACAAAAAAAAAAATTTAACATATACAATCACGGCCGAAGCCTGTGCACCCTCTCACAACACAAGGGGCTCTTCAACTACTACAAGTATCAAACAAACTAACAGGACAAACTGAAGTCGCAAGGGTTACAGCCCTCAATGCGCCAACCCTCAAAAGTCCCAAAGGAACCCCATAAAGAGAAAGTGCCATGGTTTAACCAGTCTTACTAGGAGCTTGTAGCTGCTACAACTACTTTGTACTAGAAGCCGCGCAGAAGGAAGGGCCGAGACCTATATCCAACGAAGAAAATCACAATATTAAAATGTCTAAGCGGGATAATATTCTTATAACTAAAAACAAACAGTAAAATGAAGAAAGAATTGCAGTATTTTCTACCTGATCTTTTTATGGAGACGTGACCACCAGCAGCAATAAGACAACCATCAACGCGAGGAGGAAACCCTACTGCAGGCAGGGAGAAGAGGATTAACATATGGCAACACTCAACTTCAACACAGAAGAACAAGACTTCGACCTTACTAAAGGAGGGTTCAGTTACAGTCAAGGGTTCAGGATCGAACTGGTAAGACAGCTAAACCGCGAAGAGAGAACTGTTATCATAGGTTCAACAGCAATGCTTGAGGATGATACTTCCTTAACGTGCGTTCGGACAGGCTTAGTAGAAGGATAACAACTGGAGAATAACCCTGCAGAGGAGCAGCGCAACAAAGGTGCACCAGCACCATCACAGAGCGGCAAGAGGCCGAGAAATATGGTAGGAACAATAAGTTTAGGGTTCGAGGATGAGCCCCTTATAACCGTGCAGCACTTGGCCACAATAGCGCCACGTTAGTAGTTTAATAATTCACAAGCCGTGGGTTTGATTATAAAGTTCCAAAGATCTTCCCTCCACGAGTATTATCATTGCCTGCTCAATGATTTTCGAAGGTTCCACTTTACAACGAACCATGTAAACGCTGCATGGGAATAAAAACACCTTATCATTACAAACCCTAGCCTTTGCAATCATCGAGGCTGTGGAGAATCATACGATGATCCTTATACATCTGAAGTATGGTATCTTGAAATCAAAAACTATCCTTTTATTTCTTGGCTTGGTTATGATTATAACCCTTATGCTAAGGTAAGTATTTTATTCATCCTAGCTTATAAAGGTATGTAAAGGAGGCAATTCCTTTATAAAGTTTGTAAAACATAAATTAAAGATTGAACTATAGTTTGATTGTAGCATGGTTAATTATTTTTTAGGCCTCCTATTTCACACCTTATACTTTTCTTATGCATTATGGAAATTTAGTTCAATCAACTTCTAACATAAAGTAAAAGTATACGTTGGAAGATTATAAAGGAGATTTATAGAGAGAAATTATGCCAATGGTCCTATTATCCATAGTAACCTCAATGGCTTATCTATATTGGATAAAATAGTAACATTTGGTGGAAAGGTACAAAAGGAGAGTAATAACTACTATGTGGTGATAGCTCTTGCTTAAGGTAATATCCTTAATCATAATTTATGACTTGGCAATGTTAGGCCACATTTTATTTATCTAAAAGTTTCACCATAATAAAATAGATAGGCCATATAACGATTTAAGAGATGCATTCTTTTACGAATTATAGTCCCTTAAGGACTTGTCCCGTTTATAAACATAAAGGGGATAGGATAAAACCTCTTTCAGTAAGATATATATATATATATATATTACTAACTTGATAAGCTCCAGTTATGCTTGAAAACAGTTGATGAGTGAATTAAAAAAAACTCTATACATCAACATTAGTATAGTTTTCTTAAAAAGCAGCTTGAAGTAAAGTTGTAAACTCTTTTAAACTTCAAAGTTTGAAAATGGAAACAGTAATACATAAATCCCTTATCAGTTTACATTTACTATGTAACGTAATTGTATACAAATGAAATCATACCATAGATTTTATAACTCTGTTACTCTTACTCTGTTATAAAGAATCAGTAAGACATTTTTATACATTACGACTATAATAGATATGAAATAGTTCCATAATCATTAAGAACCATAAATTTACTTCTACTAGAAAGAAGGGCAGTTAATAAATGTACCTCCATAAGCGATGGAAATTGTTTAGCATTTATTTTCTTATTGAGCTTTTCTTTTGCGACGGACTTGTATTTAAATACTTTAGAATTGCAACAAGCAGCACCAAAAAAACCTCTTACCTATAGTCTGTAAGAACAGGGAAACTTTCTGCATTAGCTTGAAAGCTAAGTAGGTCCAGTTTGCATGACAATCCCACCTTGTGGTCGCAAAGAGAAACAAAATCAGTAAACTGAAAAGAACTGTTCTATCGCTAAACATAACCAACAGATAATTCAGATAATGAAATTGGTAATATATAACTAATTTAATAATTAGTTTACTGTAATTATAAAAATTATATGCTTTTAGAAATTTTTAAATTTTTTGGAAAATTTGGGGTTTTGACAGCTGAGGTGTATATCGTGTAGTGAATTGTTTTTGTATGCCATGGGTCTTGCAAAAATTTAGAAATTCATTTGAAACATATTCATCTCCTCTGTTGGTCCTTAATATCTTGATGCGGTGGCCACTCTCGTTCACGAGTGCCTTGAACTGCTGAAAATAACCAAATGCATCAGATTTATGTTTCAAAAAATATACCCATGTTTTTCTTGAGTAATCATTTATAAAAGTTAGAAAATAGTTGCAGCCACCAATGAATGATGTCTGCATTGGACCACAAATGTCAGAGTGCACAATTTCAAGTGGTGTGCGTGCTCTATAGGACTTTTCGACTGGAAATGTCTCTCTGTGCTGCTTGCCAAAAATGTAGCCTTCACAAACCCTCTCTGGTCTGTCGATCAATGGTAATCCCTTCACCATATTCTTTGTGTGCAGTAGCTTCAGCCTACCAAAATTCAGATGTCCAAATTTGAAATGCCATAACCAGGATTCATCCTGAACTTCTATCTAAAATGTAGCTTGCAAATTAGCGCTGCAATTTTCTCTCTTGTCGAGAAGCTCGACTGTTTCTTCACTTTCTGCCTTGAATGCAGCTCCTGTGTTTGTCTTCCCTTTTATGTTGGGAACTATCCTCAATGGAAACAAGTGGTTGCTTGTCATTGGAACTTTTGCTATCAGCTGGTCACTTGGATGTTTGTCTTTGATCACACAGTGTTCATCTTCCATGTAGACTCTGTAGCCTTTTTGTAACAATTGTCCAATTCTTAACAAATTATGTTTTGAACCTTCGACATGATAGATATCAGGGATATACTTACTCTCCCCCTACTTGGTTAGAATATCAGCAGTGCCTTTTCCTAAGACAGTAACTTGGACATTGTTTCCAAGTGTAACATCAATTTTAACTGAGGTGTCTAGACTGGAAAATAGATTCAAATTACCAGTCATGTGGTTGTTGCATCCTGAATCTAAGTACCATATGTCATGTGAAATTTCTTGAACAGCATTGCATTCAAGTGGAGATGTCGATGCCATTAACATTATGCTTGTTGAAGTGTCGATGTTGGCCAACTGACTTGGGCTTTTCCTTCCTTGGTCATATTGCTTCTTCCTGCATTCATATGCATAATGACCAAACTTCTTACAGTAATGACATTGAATTTTTTATTTATCAAACCTATGGCCACTTGGCTGACTTGGGTTTTGGTTATCTCCTCTGCCACCGACATTTCCAGGACTTCTACCTCTTCCTCCTCTTGAAGAACTTCTTCCTCTGCCTCTGAAGTTGTTTCTCCCCGTGCCTCTACCACGGCTTATGGATGATTGTGCTGCAAATGCACCTTCCAATGATGTTTGTGTTCTGTTGAGTCTGTTTTCATGATTTATGAGTGAAGCTTGCAACTCATCAATGGTAAATGGCATCATGTATGTGTGTTCCTCTAAGGTCACAACCAAGTTTTCAAATCTTGGGGGAAAACTTCTGAGAATTTTTTCAACAACCCTTTGGTCTGCTATGGGTTCTCCATGAGATTTCAATTGGTTTATCAACCCAACAACTCTAGTGTAGAATGTGTCTACATTCTCTGAATCTTTCATGGACAGAGATTCAAAATCTCTTCTCAGAATCTGTAGCTTGGATGTCCTTACCTTATCCAAACCTTGATAGGCAGTCTCCAATGTATCCCATGCTTCCTTAGCATTAGTCTTTGCTTCTATTCTTGGGAGTATGCTCTCATGCATAGCTTGATGTATGAAAAACAGAGCTTTTCCATCTTTCTTCATCTGTTCCCTTAAGACATCTTTCTCAGCCTGCGTGAGATTGTTATATGCTGTCATGTCTGCTGGTTCTGCATAACCATACCGGACTATCTCTTAGACATCTTGACCTCTAAATAAAGCCTTCATTGTTACGAACCAATATTCATAATTCTTTCCTGTAAAAATTGGAGTTTGCAATGAACCAAAAGTGGAAGCCATTTTAATTTTTAATTAACTTTCCTTAGAAAATTAATTTCCACCTTTTAAGACAAGATTTCTTTCCTAAATCTTGGGCTGATATAAACATTGCACTGATATAAAACCTTGCTCTGATACCAATTAGCCAAAACCAAGTCAACTAAACTTGAGTTTAGGGCTCAGTCGATATTAAAATTTAATTTTCACTTTTCACGTCAACCACTTTTCATTTTCACTTGTCAGGTGAAACTTGTCTATCTCCCGACTACACAAGTTTATAAATTTTAGTCGGTCTTTCACTGGACTAAAATTACTTCAACTTACCAACCAGTTTTTACCTCGACCACTTGTCACTTCGACCAAGTCAGTTGACTTCTTCTCTTCGACCAAGTAGGCTCACCGACCAAGTGGGCTCTTCGACCAAGTCGACTGACTTCTTCTCATCGACCAAGTTGGCTCACTTTAGTCGGCTGACTCAACCGACCACTCAAATCGGTTCACTTTGGTCAAAATCTACAGAGTATGTTTCTTAATCTAAAGACTTAAGAAATTACAAATGCTTTTCACCTGTGAGTAAGATAGAGTAAAAATGGACACATTAACAAATCCAAAGAACTTATAAAAACATATGCCCAAATATGTAGGAAGACTTGAGTCAACCAATGTGCCGTAAAACCTGGAAATTTCACGCGGTGATATTTTTATGGGTTCTTTGATCTTTCACTTAACAGTAACTGTAAAAAACATTTACAAAAGTAAATCTAGAAATATGTGCATCCAAATAATCATGCATTCAACCATAAACTATTTCATATATTTAACTATGCAGAAATAACAAAGTATTACAAACTTGTCGATTACAAACTGGTCGGTCCAGACTTGTCGGTCTATAGAGCTTCGACTCTTAAACTAAATCACATACACAGAAGCTTGAGCTTTGACTTCACTTTTCTCACCCAGAATTCTCTCTACTGTCTAATGTTTGTAAACTGATTTACAATTTGCTTCTTCTATAGGCAACCTGAAGATTGCTTCTACATGGGCCGACTAACTCGCCATTAAAGACTGTAATAACTATCTACCTAACAACTTAGCTTCAGAAATAAATTCGACTGGTTTACATTGCTTACTCATGGACTCTTCGTTCTTGTCAGACTGACAGACAAGATCTTGACTTGTACAGACTCTGACAGAGTCGGCTGAGAGTATGCTAGTAATTACATTTTTCCAACATTTGCATACTTTGAATTGTAAATAATTAATGGTGATCTAGGCACACTCTTTTTATCAATTTTGAACAAAAGATCTGGACTCCATCGCTAGTTCGTTACTCGTAGGGCCCAAGCTCTCTCTTTCCTCAGTTGAATGGTTGCTTGATCTTCAAGGAAACAAGCTTTAACTTCGAAGACCTTCCCTGTCAATCGAATAGGGAATGATTCTTTACCTCGCCGATTGGAAGACCATAAAACAAATTCTTGATATACCAGCGTTCGAAAATATTTAGAGGTTGTTCAGAGCTTACTATTGAAAATTTCAAGGTGGACCAGATGCATATATATGGAGGTCTCATGTCTCCAGCAAGGTTTCAAATACCAACATAAAATGAATTTAATATTATGATGTCAACCAATGTCTTCCCATTTGAAGATGTGGAGGGACCATCTTCTTGTGAATTATTAAATTACTATGCAACATAAACATCCACATTAAAAAAAACTTTGCATGATCACAGCAGGGCAATGGAAACCTGCACACAAACATAACCAAATCCCTTTTCAACAATGGCAAATGAGATATAAGATGTGTTCGTTGAAACATGACTAAAGATTCAGCTGAAACGATGAGAAGAAAGCTCGGCCACCTAAGATATGCTTACGATTAATGACAATAATGGAGTTTGGTACACCTGCACATTGTTAAAAGGAATTTAAAATTGTTGGTACATGTCATGGACTTGTTTGTTGTCTATGTCATACTTCCATTTGACTTGTACTCTACTCCATTAGCTTACCAATGAGCAAAATAAAGTCTCTTGTATTTCTCAAGACCATTTCAGTACTTATAATTATATATGTTTGGCATTTCAGCTGTTGTCATCCATCTGAGATCAGTGACAGACATAAGTTAGCTGATTCATTCACACAAATCATGATGATGGCCATGGCCAGATCAGAAGAGTACGGAAGAAAGCTGATCATTCAGTTACTTGTTGTACTACTTTTGGTTCACTTTGTTTCAGGGAAAACGACGAGGCATTACCCATTCCATATGAGATACTGATATCAGATTCTTGCAACAATCATTATATGCTTATCATTATCACCATGAGTTGCACTACTTTAAGGATCAGATCTATTTATTTATTCATTTAGATTTTTCATGTTTTGTTTAGTTTTTCACTGTGAGGGGTTGTGCCTGCAGGTGAGGCTGAAGAACGTTACTCGTCTCTGCAACACAAAGCCATTGATTACAGTCAATGGGAAATCTCCTGGACCTACAATAGTCCTTCGTGAGGGAGATAGGGTCATCATCAAAGTTCATAATCATGTCAAAGACAATATCACAATTCACTGGTATACATACAAATACTCAAACCCCATTTTCCATTGTTATTTGTCCATGTTTTTCCTTTCTTTGTAAAGAAGAAATAAGTGAACTGAATTGAATTCAATCTCCTACCATATACAACAACTTTAAGTATATGAATTAAGTTCCTCCCCAAAACATAGCTTTTTGCTTTTATCTATCTGGTATTTTGATTAAAATCTTTTTCAACCAGTTCAATTCAATGTAGCAATGCATAATCTAAACTCAATAGATTTGAATGATGTTGGTGGAATTTATTCTTGTCATTTGTTATTTGCAGGCATGGAGTTCAACAACTTACATCTGGCTGGGCAGATGGCCCTGCTTACATAACTCAATGCCCAATTCAAACAAAACAGACTTACGTCTAAAACTTCACTATCGCGGGACAGAGGGGAACTCTCTGGTGGCACACTCACATCTCTCAGATAAGAGCGAGTGTATTTGGCGCCTTCATCATCTATCCTAAACGTCATGTTTCTTATCCATTTCCAAAGCCTGACAAAGAAGTCCCTATGATTATCGGTAGACATGACTATACACATTTATGTCATTTATTTATCAATATTTTTACATCCATATATGTTAAAATTTTAGGGTGGACTACCATCCATGTTTTTTCATCTACTGACGAGAATGAGACAAGTGTACTGTCCAGATTGATTATATGAGTGTCGTCCAAAATTAATAATTAATAATTTCAAAAAAATAAAAAATAATTTAATTAACATGTGATAAGTAGAGTTAGTGATAGTTGTAAAAATTAAAATTAATCTTCAACTATTCGATTATTAGATACAACTACTAGCTTAACTCCATCGATTATTAGATACAACTATTAGCTTAACTTCAACTCTAATCAAAGTTATATTGGATAACTATTATATGCAACTATTATGTTAACTCCATTGATTCTACAACTATTAGCTTAACTACAACTCTAATTACTTACGGTTTAGTCCAAGTGCATTTGGAATCTAGGAGTCTAGCTAATGTGCACTCATGTAAGAGTCGAACTCCAAATAAAATAGTTTGAACTCTTAATAAATTCCTCTGAACTCGTGTGATAACTGCACTTAGTGGCATGGTATTATGCAACTGATGTGAAACTCGAACTCCTCCTACCAATTGGGACTCCCCTTAATGTGCATAAGGCTTAGTCGAACTCCATTTGGAAGCTAGCTCTTTTATTAACTACAATAGATTTATATTAGCTTAATTATTAGATACAACTATTAGCTTAACTTCAACTCTAATTTCAACTCTAATTACTTACGGCTTAGTCCAATAGCATTTGACTCCTAATAAAATAGTTCAAACTCCTAAAGAATTCCTCTGAACTCATGTGATAACTACACTTAGTAGCATGGTATTGTGCAACTCATGTGACACTCGAACTCCACCTACCAACTGGGAGTTTAGTTAATGTGCATAAGGCTTAGTCATGATAACTCAGAGCTCTTTTATTAACCACAGTAGATTTATATTAACTTTTAAATTAACTATTAATCGTTTGATCTCCTTATAAACAATTATAAACTAGGAGCTCGAAGTCGAGTTAATTAGTCAAACTACATTTTATAGTTGGGAGTTGAAGTAAAGTGCAATTCGTGTGATAGTATAATTCCTAATAAAATCCTCTGATCTCCTAATAAAATCCTCTAAAATCCTAATAAATTCCTCTTAACTCATGTGATAACTGCACTTAGTGGCATGGTAATGTGCAACTGATGTGACACTGGAACTCCACCTACCATTGGGAGTCCAGTTAATGTACATAAGGCTTAGTCCAACTCCATTTGGAAGCTAGAAGTCAAGATAACCCGAAGCTCTTTTATTAACTATAATAAATTTATATTAACTTTTAAATTAACTATTAAATAAAACTATTAGCTTAACTCCAACATGATGATACAAATATGGGCTTAACTTCAACTATGAGCTTAACAACCAAAACTTAAGTGGTTTTTATGTTAGATTAACTATTAGATACAACTAATTGACACATTCTTTAGGAAATTTTTTTATAACTATTAGGTTAAGTCCAATGATGATACAACTTTAACTTAACTTCAACTCCAATCACAAATTTTAATCGAACTGTAATAGTTGATATATTAACTTTTAAATTAACTATTAGATACAATTATTAGTTTAAATCCAATGATTCTACAATTATTAGCTTAACTTTAACTCTATTAACAATTATATTGGATAACTATTAGATTAACTATTAAGTTAACTCCAACCATGATACAACTATTAAATTAACTTCACTGGTGATATATTCTTTTTGGCCTATTTCAAACATATTAATCTTATTAATATGGTTGTTGCTAGTCTTGTAAAAGATTGATTCATCAATGATTTCCTATAGAGTTCATTAATTGTTTGACTACATTATATATCCGAGGAGAATGTTTAAGTGCAGATACTGAGAAAGTCATCAATCAGGCTTTGCAAACTGGAGGTGGTCCTAACGTTTCGGATTGCTACACTATTAATGGACATCCTGGGCTTCTCTACAACTGCTCAGCCATTAATGGTTCGATTTCCAACTTCTTACCCTTATAATACACTTAGCAGATCAGGTCTCGCATGCACGTCAAAGTTGCCAAGCTTAGATCCCTATTTCCAGTTTTCTAGGGTTATATGACACTTCTGGTCCATGCACGTTAAAGTCACTAATCTCCTTGTTAAAAACCAAATTCTACAGTATCATTGAGTTATTTTAGTAATATTATGTCACATGCATCTGATACTATCTAGATTCAATATATCAGAATGTTCATAGATCTCTTAGGTCAACAAATTACAAGTACGGAAATAGTTTTCTCATTGTTCCACCGTGATCATAATTCCGTCATGATCTTTTGCATGGTTTTACCTTGTACAACAAATTTCATGTGTTTTGCAGATACGAAACATAAAAAAAAAAATCGAAGTAAACCAAAATCTATAAAAACCAAGAAAAATCGTTTCGTCGGATTCAAACAAAGTTGATAAAATAAAGAAAGTTTGATAAAATAAAGTATATTGTATTGCATTTACGTGAGAAAACCTATTTTTTAGGTACACAATTTAACATTGATATGACTTATACTCATATCAAAAAAATTGGTTTGCTTTGGGTTAAGAATTATAATCTCAAGTTATCATTATCAATAATATGGATTACTATCAATAATGCATTAATTAATTATGTAGTCAACTTAGTCATATTAAGTAGAATTAGTGATACATGGCTTTAATATTTACCTATGGTTTTGTTGTTATGTAGTCTTATAAATACTGCTCCATAATATTGAGAAGGCAATTCATTTGCCATGTATCTTTATTCTTGTTGTGTAGTCTTATAAATACTGCTCCTTAATATTGAGAAGGCAATTCATTTGCCATGTATCTTTATTCTCATTCTATGTTCTGCTATTTTCTGCTTATCTTTTAGTCTTCTGTAATTTTTAACATGGTATCACAGCCCATGGCTTGATCCATTCCTTATTGTCTTGGGTAAGCCCTTCAGGTAGTGTAAAGAACACACAAGGAGGTTTTCATTGAAGCCTAAATGCATCGAGGGTGCATTTTTTTTAATCTATTGAGTTAGCTTTTTCACACAGTATAAAACACAAGCATAAATCCAATCTTATTAGAGGTTATGATTTAGATCCATTTTTGAAGATGTACACCCTCTGTTTTATATTAATATTTATACTATGAATTTGAAGTTGTTGTAACTAGTTCCAAATACATGTAATGTATTTATACTATGAATTTGAAGTTGTTGTAACTAGTTCCAAATACATGTAATGTCACTGTAAGAATTTCCTTTGGGATGGAAAATTGGTTTCTGTAAACCTGATATGGTTTCATCTGTTTTTCTTTTATCAGTATTATTTATATATACCTGACAAAACAAAGGTGATCATGTGAAATGCAGATACATTCATTTTGAACGTTGTTCCTGGGAAGACATATCTTCTTCAAATAATTAATGCTGCCCTCAATGATGAAATGTTCCTGGCCATCGCATTCCTCTTATTAGTCCCTGCCCGCTGGGCCATTCCTCTTATTAGTCCCTGCCCGCTAGAAGGGACTCTTGTAATCGGCTTGCAATCAGTGCGCTAACCAAAACATGTTTGAAACAATTGTTCTAAGTTGTAAACCTTCCTTTCCAGCTGCCTTTCTATCAACGTGAATGCTTTTTTATGATCCAATCAATTAACCACCAACCGTTTCATCCACCAATCAACAAATTGGAGGTCTTATTTGGCCTCATCCCAAGGCAACAAGACAATAAGAGGGAAATGTCATTGTTTTCCTATGTTTTTTTTGCCTTCCATCTGAGCTATGAGCAATTGCTTTGCAATTTTGAAATAATGCTAGCATTTTGTTAGCATTACTTCCTGGCATTTAATTGTATGTTACATATTTTCATTGCCACAAATGCCTTGCTTCATTGAATTGTTGAGTGGTGTGCTTTAGTGCACAAGTGCACGTGTTTGTCTGGGCATGCACCTGTCTGTTGGCATGTTGGCATGATTATCCTTTGCATACACAGCAAGTGTTTTGCATGCATGCACTTCAAGTGTGTATGCAAGTGTTTTGCATGCTTGCACTGCTAGTGTGTTTTTCTTTGATCGACAGATGGGGAAGGGAGAAGCTGTTATAGGCAAGCTTAAGCTCAATAGACTCAAACTTTGGAAAGTCCAAGAGGACTTTGATCGACAGATGGGGAAGGGAGAAGCTGTTATAGGCAAGCTTAAGCTCAATAGACTCAAACTTTGGAAAGTCCAAGTACCTCTTCATGCTGCCAGGTCCAAATTCAGAGAGCTGCCAAGTCCAAATCCCTCTGTGAGGAAGCTGTTGGATCCACAAGCTAGCAAAGGTTAAAGGTAACAAAAACCTTGCACTCAAAATCATCATAGAAAACTAGAAAACTAGTTGCAATATCGAAATTATACCTTGAAATTATACTTTGTATAGCACATAAACTACTATACTTTAATAGTTTTAGCCTGAGATTAAAGAATTATTATTATTAATCTTGAAATTGCCAAATACCCATGATCCTAAAAGAAGGGCGAGCATGAGAGAGATCATGAAAACCTACCAATATATTTGATTGAGAGAGATGGCTACTGCTAACAAGGTCGCCATGGCATCCCACCTTTAGACAAACAATGTTCAGTGGAGAAAGAGAT
Source organism: Pseudotsuga menziesii (assembly GCA_001517045.1). Lineage (NCBI taxonomy): Eukaryota > Viridiplantae > Streptophyta > Pinopsida > Pinales > Pinaceae > Pseudotsuga > Pseudotsuga menziesii. The sequence goes on along the minus strand of LPNX010562574.1, from coordinate 31,792 downwards.
AGAAGTAGGGAAATCAACAGGCTCTAATATTTGTATAAAAGATGTAGGCAGTGAAAAATGATGGTTATACCTAATTGTTGCTGGTGCTGGTGCTTCATGTTCAAGTTTCTAGTAGTCGCAACTGCAACCTGTGGTCGCAAGTCATAATCGAATCCCCAGCATTGACCGTGCACCTGAGAGATCCATTTTCCGCGTGCTTCCTATTCAAGTTTCTGGTAGTCCCGACTGCAGCCTCTGCTTCCAAGTCATAATCAAATCCCCAGCACTGACTGTGCACCTGAGAGATTCATTTTCTGCGTACTCAAAGTCAAGATACGAGTCCTAGTCCGACGATTCTTCCACGTAGATGTCGAGCAGAGTGATGAGATTCAGGTGGTGGAATCTCTAAAGGGCGTTGATCTTCTTCGATACCTGCCCTCTCATCTGCTTGATCACCACTCTTTCTCTGTGCAGAACCACGCTGAAAACCGAACCCTTGATTCTGTGTGCCCCGCTGAAGTTGTTAGTGGCCTCTTGAATTTCATTGAACGAAAAGTGAATCAATCTATCAGATGCCAACAATTTCGATATGTTCGAGAAAAATCTCGATTCGACCTCAAAATCGTCTGCATCTGCTGCCTTTGTGTTTGTCTTTGGCTTTTCCATCCATGTTTTGCTCTGCCTTCTCCTTGCAAAGAAGATCGCTCACACAAGCCCTGCTCCAAGAAGCAGCGCACCTCCCACGGATACAATAATGGGTACAGCTCTTCTGAGTGGTAGCTGCGGGGTTATAAACAAAGGTAGGCGCTTTCATTATAACAGGAGGGGGTGGCGCGAAGGGGCCAGAAGGTGGAAATTGGAATCACCGGAGTGTGGTCGAGGTACCATCCATAACTCTGGAACCGCCCCTACTTCCCAACTTCAGCGAAGGCCATCGATGGACAGATGCTTGAGATTTTCGACAGATGCTTATTGCAAAATGACATTTGGATGTTTGAGATTTTTATGACTTTTCTCTCACTTTGGCTTATCCACGTATCTCACTTTGGCGTATTTTTCAATGAATGTATTTGGCCTAAGTTTAAAAAGGATCATGAAAATCAATCTAAGGCGACAGTTTCAAAGAAACTATGAAAATCAATCTAAGGCGACAATTTCAAAGAAACTGCGAAGTAAGAGAAAGTATAGTTTATTAGCTCGAAGTGACATGGTGGTTTTACCTTTGGATTGTTCATATCCCGATTTTCCTGTTGACACATGCAAATTAGATGTACCAAAAGATGGAATAATAAGGAATGGACGCTCACATTCTAATGGCAGTGACTCGGATAATTGGGTTGTACAGCCAATCAGAGAAGTTCCTGCTGTTGAGTCACAAAATGGTGTCTCAAGGAAAAGGACTCTAAATACATATGGTGATTTGCACGACTGTGATGGGGCTTTACGAAATGGTTCTCATATAGCTTCATCTGATACACCTGTTTGTCTAGAAAAAGATTATGAATATAGCTTAAAGATCATTCGCTGGTTCAGAAAGAAATTTCTAACATGGTTCAGCTTGCACGCAACAGCTAAACAGAGAAAGATGTCTATGTTTTTATTGACACTTTTCTAGACGATCCAGCTAGCTTGGCCGAACAGCTGGTCGATACTTTCTGCGAACTTGTCTCTAATAGGAGGCTGCAAGTTTTACCCAATGGTTTCTGTACCAAGTTGTGGCATTGAAAAGTGGGCAAGTTCAGCTCACATTGATTCAGATCTCATAATTTTTCATCATTGTTGTAATCACAGTCCTATTGATTAGATTCTGATTATAACCATGATAGATTTGTACAGTATATTTATCATTTACATGATATACAATTCTACATTTAGTTGTCTGCAATTTGGGTCAACGTTCTGGCTTCCAGCATATCTGCCAAGAACATAACAATGATGTGGATGTTAATGGTGCTAAACAATTATATCTTCGCTTTTTCACCTTTCCATTTGTCGCTCCCAGCGTTACATGGGTACGCCAACCAGTAGTTTGGGTGACAAGTCCATGCTCCATACGGGGGTGCTGTTTTAGGCATGTGGGGTAAGTGACGCACGGGTATGTTTCCACTCCTGTAGCTCGTGTCGTGTCCCGGATGCCTGGATGTATCATGTACCGAAGATGTGAGGGACACCTGCGCGTACGTTCTGCATACGACCAGCATGTACATTGAAAAAAATAAACAAGAAAACTTAAAAAAAAGAGAAACCTATTCATCCTTCCCTCTCTTTATGGCTTCAACCAATCCTCTTGCCATTCATTAAAGCCCAAACAAACCCAGGACAAATCTTATTCACCGTTGGCTTTATTTTTTCTTGGTGTTGTGCATTGCTTTGGAGTTGTTACGTCGGTTTTTCTGTGATTCCTTTGTGGCTGTGGAGACCATTCATTCTGCTTTAGTTGAACAGTTTTACAATTTATTTTTGGTGTGACATGAGAAATACAGTGGTTCATAGATATTGAAATTTATTTTTTGGTTATGATATGAGAAATACAATAATTGATTAGATATCACCAAATGCAAAGAGCCAATGTGAATTATGAACCATAGTTACAAATTTATACATTTCATGTAATATGTCCAATGAATATAAAGCACTTAGTTGCTCCTTATGTTCTCCATTCCACCGGTTTCTATTTGATTCGATGCTCCTCAGTTTCAATCTCCATTCCACCGGTTTCTATTTGATTCGATGCTCCTCAGTTTCAATCTGATCTATATCGCACAAGTCATAACAGAGCAGAATGTGGGACAGAAAAGCAATATAAGATGGGGTGTTACGTACCTTCTCAATGGACAGAAAGCGAAAAGTATACTTTAGGCATGTTGAAACTTTAGGCAGGGACTTGCTGCTCAGCAGCCTTCCTTGTTTATAAATTATAGCTTTCGTTGATGATTTATAACAATGCGATCCTTTATGTCCAAAAAGTGGTAGACTTGTGGTCAAATGTGCTATTATGGTTTTATCTCAAATAAACTAGATTCTATCGAACACACATCAACTATCTTAAAAATGTTCATGGTTTTATCTCAAATAAACTAGATTCTATCGAACACACATCAACTATCTTAAAAATGTTCATTCTGTCAAGTACTTAAAATCTAGTGCTCCTCTCTAATATCTTAAGCTAGTATTGGCATGTTTGGTTAATTCTCTTGGGGATATTCTTCTTCGAATAATTAATGCTGCCCTCAATGATGAAATGTTCGTGGCCATCGGCAGTCACACTATGACTGTAGTGGAGGTGGATGCGGTGTATACCAAGCCTGTGACGACAGATACCATTATGATAGCGCCTGGACAGACGACCAATGTCTTGCTAACTGCTTCTGCATCCGACTACAAGGATAAACAGTTCTTCATAGCAGCTACTCCATATGCGACAGGTCAAGGCACATTCGATAACACCACTCTTGCAGGGATTCTAAGCTACTCTAAACATGTCCATTTTAACACCTCTGGTCTAAATTCGTCTTCTAATTTTAGCAATATTATCCTTCCAAAGCTCCCAGTCTTTAACGATACTGCTTTCGCCACCAACTTTACCCTAAAGATCAAAAGCTTAGCCAGTGCACAATACCCAGCATTGGTTCCACAGACAGTAGACAGAAAGTTCTATTTCACTGTGAGTCTTGGATTGAATCCATATCCAAAGGGTCCAAAGGGTCGGAAATGCCAGGGAGTCATTGGTACCAAATTCACTGCATCCATTAACAATATTTCCTTTGTTATTCCCTCCGTTCCTCTTTTGCAATCACATTACACAGGCAAAATGAAGGGAGTTTATAAGACCAACTTCCCAGATAAGCCTCTATTCCCATTCAACTACACAGGCAATCCTCCCAAAAACGTCACAACTCCCATGAACGGAACGAGGGTAAAAGTCCTCCCCTTCAACACCACTGTCCAGCTTGTTCTGCAGGACACCAGCATCGCAGGTGCTGAGAGCCATCCCCTCCATTTGCATGGCTTCAATTTCTTCGTCGTAGGCCAAGGGTTTGGAAATTACAATGAAACAAAAGATTCCCCAAAATTTAACCTCGTCGACCCTGTTGAAAGAAACACCTCTGGAGTGCCAGCAGGTGGCTGGGTGGCCTTAAGATTCAGAGCTGACAATCCAGGTACAGTTAAATCGTGATTTTAAATTAAATTATTGTTATTCTTGCACAGGAATGATAAGGTAACAGTTATTTGGTGGTTGCTGCAGGTGTCTGGTTCATGCACTGCCATTTAGAAGTTCACACATCGTGGGGACTGAAGATGGCTTGGATTGTGAAAAATGGCAAAGGACCCTCCCAATCGCTACTTCCTCCTCCACCTGACCTTCCTCGCTGCTAGAAGATATAGGTTCATGTGTCATGCGATTTATTTCATCCTGTACTGCATAAGCTGATCCCCTAATAGTTTAATTTAGTTCATTGATCAGTTTCCTTGCGAATGGCGGCCATGACCATCCCACTACTATTGTATTTGAGAAATGTGTGTATATCTGCATAGGTTGGCCTGATCTCCAAAGAGTGTGACGTAGATTCAATTTTTCTGGTATTGCCAATGAACTTCCCACCCCGATTATTTTTGAGAAATCTAGGATTCAGTTTAATTTGTTTTTCTTAATTAGGTCTTCATTAATATATTCCATGAGCAATAATGGAATATAAATAGATGTGTACATACAAAAATGCATTACAAAATTCAAACGATCATATGATTTAGGAAACTTAAAATCAACCGGATGAGACTGATAAATTAATGGTTCTTGTATTCGATGTAATTATAAATTTTAATATTTTTTTAATTCGACATTAAAATTGAAAAGTGGAGATCTCTTCAATGTTAATAAAAATTGTATTTTGTTAACCATGAAAACATAATATAATGTTTATTGTATTTTGGTAAAGATGAAAATATTAATGTTTTTTAAAGATTCTTATTCTTTAGACAATATTGTATTTTGGTAAAGATGAAAATATTAATGTTTTTTAAAGACTCTTATTCTTTAGTCAATTGACTACAAATCATATTACTAAAATTAATATGTTTGAAATAAGTCTAAAAATATATATTTGGCATATTCATAATGTATTTTTTACTAAAAAATGTGTTAATTACTTGTAATTAATAGTTAAGTTAATATAATAACAACCTTTTAATTTATGATTGTTAAGCTCATAGTTGAAGTTAGGCTCATATTTGTATCATCATTGGAGTGAAGTTGATAGTTGTATCTAATAGTTAATTTAAAAGTTAATATAAAGCTTAGACTAAGCCTTTTGCACATTAAGTGGAGCCCCAATTGTTAGATAGAGTTCAACTGTCACATTATAAGCTGCACATTACCTAAGTGGTTTCACTGCAATCAAGATAAACTTGTCACCCTAATAGATGGAGTTCATCTAAATTTAATTTAATAGTTGTATAAGTATTGGAATAATCTAATAGTTATCCAATATAAACCTGATTAGAATGGAAATTAAGCTAATAGTTGTAAAATCACTGGAGTTAAGCTAGTAGTTATATCTAATAGTTATATCTAATATTTATCCAATATAACTGTGATTAGAGTTGAAACTAATAATTGTACAAATCATTGGACTTAAAGTTGCATCATCAATGTATTTAAGCTATTAATTGAATAGTTGTATCTAATAATGGAATAGTTAAAGCTCAAGTTTGATTTTTCCAACTATCACAAATTGTACATCACGCCCCTTTAAAAAAATAGAAAACCTAATTATATGTGTATTGAAAAACCTAATTAGGATATCGAACTATTTTATTAGGAGTTTTCACTCTTACATGACTACACATTAGCTAGACTCCTAGATGCCAAATGCAGTGGAACTAAGCCTTAAGTGATTAGAGTTGAAGTTAAGCTAATAGTTGTAGAAAATTTGGAGTTAACCTAATAGTTGTATCTAAAAGTTATCCAATATAAGTTATGTTGAAGTTAAGCTAATAGTTCTAGAACCATTGGAGTTAAGCTAATAGTTGTATCTACTAATCCATAGAGTTAAACTCGTAGTTGTATCTAATAATCGAATAGCTGAAGATTAATTTTAATTTTTACAACTATGACTAACTGTACTTATCACATGTTAATTAAGCTATTTTTATTTTTTTGAAATTATTGATTATTAAATTTAGACAACACCCATAGAACCAATCTGGATAGTACACTTGTCTCATTCTCATTTAATCTTGGAAAATGCCCATAGAATCAATCTGGATAATACACTTCTCTCATTCTTATTCATAGATGAGAAGGCATAGATGGTAGTCCACCCCAAAATTCTAAAATATATAGGTCAATATCTTATTAAAAATAATAACATATCTTATTAAAATGTATATAGATGTAAAATAAAGCATCAATATAACTAACATTCCATTTTTTAATGATATTTTTATATAATTTTTAAAAATTAATAAATTACATAAAGCCTTAACTATTTTAAAGGCTTTCGAATAATCAAAATTTTATTTTTTAATGATTTTTTAATATAATTTTAAGTTAAGAAATTAGGCAAAGCTTTAAAATTATGGTTTCCAATGCTTTCAAATATTTACTTCATATATATTTTAAAATTTTGGGGTGGACTACCATCTATGTTGTTTCATCTACTGAAGAGAATGAGACAAGTGTAGTGTCCAGATTGATTCTATGGGTGCCGTCCAAGATTAAATGAGAATGAGACAAATGTACTATCTAGATTTATTCTATGGGCGTAGTAAAAAATTAATAATTAATAATTTCAAAAAAATAAAAAATAGCTTAATTAACAAGTGATAAGTACAATTAGTATAGTTGTAAAAATTAAAATTAATCTTCAACTATTTGATTATTAGATACAACTACGAGCTTAACTCCAATGCTTGTAGAACTATTAGGTTAACTTCAACTCTAATCACAGTTATATTGGATAACTATTAGCTTAACTATTAGATATAGCCATTAGGTTAAATCCAATGATTTTACAACAATCAGCTTAACTTCAACTCTAATCACTTGAGGCTTAGTTCAACTACATTTGGCGTTCATATTACATGTTTAGGTTTTCCATATAGATATAATTAGGTTTTCTATTATTTTTAAAGGATGTTAGTATAACTCATAATTAACTCATAATTAGATACAGCTATTCAATTATTAGCTTAAATACATTTATGATACAACTATTAGCTTAACTTGAACTCCAATCATGACTTTTAATTGAATTGCAATTGCCAATATAATAACTTTTAGATTAACTATTAGATACAACTCGTAGCTAGCTCCTTAGCTCTCATGATTTTACAATTAATAGTTTAACTTAAACTCTAATCATGGTTATATTGGATAAATATTAGATTAACTATTATATACAACTATTAGCTTAACTCCAATAATTCAGCATGAGAAGTTGACCTTGATTGTAATGAAACCATGCACCAAGAACAATCACTTAGGTAATGTGCAGTTTATGTGACACTTGAACTCCATTGGGATTCCACTTAATGTGCATAAGGCTTAGCCTAAGCTTTCTATTAACTTTTAAGTTAACTATTAGATACAACTATTAGCTTAACTCCAATGATGATACAACTATGAACCTAACTTCAACTATGAACTTAACAACCATTAGATAAAAGTAATTGACACATTATATTAGTTTAACTATTAGATACAAGTAATTGACACATTCATTATTAAAAAAAACATTATCAAATATGTCAAATATATACTTCTCCGCTTATTTCAAACATATTAATCTTAGTAATATGGTTATTGCTAGTTATTTAGTTGTTTGTAATTTAATTTCTATTTTAAATCCAAGAAAAAAGCAAGTGTTCATAAAATAAAAATTTATATATATATATAATAAGTGAAAAGTAGAAAAAATATAAATTACAAAACTTTATGCTTGAAAATATAATTACTTTTATGTTTTTTAAGCATTGAAACATGAATTGGGACTTTAGAGTCATCTATGTTGTTTAAACATAGATCAAAATCATATCAATATTTGTCATGTAAAATATCAAAACCATATTCATATTTCATTTTGTACGCAAAGATTTCATTTATGCTTCAAGCATTATGGTCTCACGTCTTCTCCATGACCCTTAATCCCTAGAATCACCTATTAAGGCCTATTTCCTTATTTTCCAACCTGAATCATAACATTGACCATGAGTGTAACACGCCTGCTACGCTCATTGACCATGGGGGTGGCCTTTTCTATCCTTTTTTTATGTTATTATGCATCATTTATTGTTTGCCTATGTAGTGTTTAAGCGTTTTCTTTAGTTTTCCTAGGGCTTTACAACCTTTAATGCATACACTCTTCTTTTGCCAGTCGTATGCTTTACTCTTTTCTTGGCAATGGAATACACAGAAACTGGTCTTAACTTACCTAATGCAACATCTACAACATCTAGATGGTAATGAGATCATTTTGCAGCAGTATGGAAATGAACAGTTATAGTTCTTAAATTAACACAACATGAACTAAAATCGGTGAGTATAACTAAATAAATATTCTAGTAGATAATTACTTAATAAGAAGAAGCAATGGTAAACCAGAAAATCATAAACTTACTTTGGATTGAATTTGAGGTATGACTATTGCCGATGCGGCTTAATAGCTAGTAGGCTATTAATGCTACCAGCCATATATATATATATATATATATATATATATATATATATATGTTGTGCATATTTATATGTATATTTTATTCATTCATACATGGAAAGTATGTTCATATATTAGTTTAAATTATATTTTTATTTTCTATATTATATTATATTATATTATATTTATTTATTAATTATGAAAGTTTTTTTTTTAAAGTGTTTCATGTTTGAGGTAAGTAACAAATTACCGTGAAATTGCTTGATAGAATCATCTTTATATTACTTACCAGCATAGATCCAAATCCTAGGCTCTATCAAGCACCCAGAGGGATCAAATCTCCCAAGGTGCAAACCTCTCCTAGAATAGCTCCTTGCATCTAAAACCTGAGAAGATATTTGCACCTTGGGAGATTTGATCCTTCTTAGTGCTTGATAGAGCCTAGGATTTGGATCTATGCTGGTTTTAAAAGCAAAGAGACATGTCTTGTATATGCTATGATATCTCATACTTGCTATTTTGTAAAAGTGTTTCAATAAACTTGTTATATATTGTGATTTAGACTATTCTCTCTCTTTGAGAAATTATAGTTTTCCATTTTGTTGTGCTATTAATTGTACTATTCCATTTATCAACATATTGTTATTTGAAAGAAATAATATAGTGGAGGTTTTAGATGTAGCTTGATTACTAAATGCCATAATATAGCTCCCTTTACATTTCAAGATGATTGCTTATCTTTATGCAAATAGCTCTCTACTTTTATAACCAATCCATCTTATAAGTGTAACTTAATACTTGTTCTTTCAATACAAGTTATAAATAAATATTCTATGTATAATTATAATGTTGAGAGTGTTCTCATATTTTTAATCTTTAAAGCTTTTTATCTACTTAGAATTTTTTTGGGTTTAGCAAAAGGTACTGAACTCATTATTCATACATAAGGGGCACATCCGACTATGAAGTGTACATAAATCAAGTAGTTGGAATAACCACTATTGGAAACTCCATAGATAAACAAAGGGAATGGTCGGGTTGCATACATAAACTGGTCGCACCACATACTGATCGCAGATTCTCCTTCATTAAGCTCGCGTAGAGATGGGGTACCTAGTTTTTAGACTCTCTTTTGTTCAACCTAGACCCGAAATTGGCTTTATTGTCCCACATTCATTAGGGGATACCGAATAAAGACCTGTTTTTCAGATGTGGCTGGTGAATATACTTCTTGGTAAAAAAGGTCCACCTGGTTTATGGTAATTCACTATTCTTTTTCAATTCAGACAGAATCTTATTTCATGGACTCCGACATCAGGTCCTCCTACAGCGCCACCCCCACTTTAGAAAATCTTCTTTTCGCCGCAACGGATAAATCTTGGTAAAACGAGTATAGTCATCCACAATAGAATATTTCCTTAGAGCTTGTGATCCCAAAGATGAAAAAGAAAGCCGTAGCCCTAGTTGAGTTCATTTCTTTTTCATATTAAATTTGTTTGAATATTCTTCTTGAATATAGTCATACTTGTTTTTTACTTTCTATAATGTAAATGCTAGTATAAAATCCAGTAAATAGTTTTATTTATATTTATATAAGTCATAAAAAAAAGGTTGCCCCTCTAAAACTTCCTAAAGGTACTATAAAATATTTATTTATATGTATATAAATAATATAAAAGAGAAGGTCAACATCTTGAAAAAAAACATGAACCAGTGGTAAAAATAGTTTGTAGATAGGTTCTGAAACATTCAGAAGTGGTACAGATGCGCAGGTGGCATGCAATTACTAAAGGATTCGAGTCTACCCAGTGCCATCTTAAAATGAGATCAGTGTGTTCTTTAAATTAAAATACCACCGTAAATCAAATAATAGAATTTAAAAACATGGTGGAATGAAATAATGAAATCAACCCTCTCTCAAAACAAACAAGATTGAAACCCAAAAATGGCGGTAGAGCCCATTGGAAAAAAACGTTGGCTGAAACTATTTAATATTGCACGTTATTCAGAGTTCCCCATGTACCGTCTATGTTAAATAGTCGCTAGCTCACATCTGAGAGAAATACATTAAGTTTGGGAAGGCTTTTTTTTGTTTTCCTGTTGTTTGATTTCCCATATTTCTGTAAGTTTAGATGAAAGTAGCAAGAGTGGGCGCACTAGTTCCTCTAATGGAAATCCCTGGAACTTATGGCATTCCCTTTGTTGGTGCCATCTTTGATCGATTCGAATACTTCAAAGGGATCGATCAATTCTTCAAGCGTCGAGCACGATATTCAGAGTGAATATGTCGCCTGGTCCATCTTTCTTCTCCTCCAATCGAGTCATAATACTCCTCGATTAGAAGAGCTTCCCCATGCTCCACGATTTGAGTAAGGTTGATGTCACATGCCTCAATTTTGCAAAAAAACAATTATATTATTTGAGGACAATAAGTTAAATTTTATGCTAAGTTGTAATTGATGACTCAGCTGGGTCAACGATATTTTATGTAAATTCTGAATATTTTATTTATAAAAAAATAAAGGAGGAGACAACAGCTTAGGAGAGTTGTTAAAAGAGTGTTTACTGGTCAAATTGGTGGAGGAGACTGGGTGGAGAGAAAACTGACATGTGGCTGCATTCTCAAACCACTTCCAACTGTTGCAGGTGACAACCTCCCTACATTTGGAGTCATGATTCCCCAAGAAAGTGGAATCAGAGCAGGTGGCTCAATTAATTAAAATTGACAAAAAAGACCTAGGCAATCTTTATAAAAATTCCCATTGAAGAGAGCTGAGGCTGCTCATTCTAGAGAAGTGATCATTCAAGTTGAATGAATGTACTTCAGAGAAACTCAATGGAAGGGAAATCTAGAAAGTCTTTGAGGGGATAACTGTTGATTGATCTAGTTGCAGCTTTTAAGCTGAAGATCATACTATTGAGAGAAGAGTGTTTAACTGAGATATTGAACTAGTCAGTTGACAAAGGGTTCTACTGTTTGCATTTACTAGTCAGTTGACAAAGGGTTCTACTGTTTGCATTCTACACTAGTTCTCAGCCAAGGAGACTAGGAACAGGCTCGGGGGTCCTAAGGAAGCGTTGTTTGAGCGCACTCCAGGAGATTGGTAGGAAGGAACGACATCCTAACGTTGTTGTCGTTTGTCCTAACCAGGTTCTATGTTATTTTATTTTAATGTGTTAGTCAAATAAATCTTAGTTTGACTGGTATATGAATGTTAAAATCTGATTTATGAAATGTTAAAATTAGTATTCTTATTAGATTGTTAAAGAAATGAAATTGGTTTAAAAAGTAATGTGTTAGAATGAAAAAAAAATTCTAGACTATGTTTTTCCACACCTGGAAACCAGGTCGTACTCTAGCATAGCACAGTTAGAATGCTTTAAGTAGATGAAAGATATTCATAAGAGAATGAAAATAGAAGATAGAATTCTGTTTCTTTAGATAGCAGAGTAATTTATCCAATGTTTAAATTATTATGAAAAGAACAGTGTTACGTTTTATTTATGTTTAGTGTTTTACTGAGTATAACCAAATAAAAATGTTGGAAAAGAAACAGTAAAACTACCCTAGAGTTATAGTAAAAAGTATACTGATACAATAAAAGTTCATAGAAGATACACTTAGGTTTATAAACAAGGTATTAACCACATTTTAAACCTATTATCTTAAACTATTATTTAATATAAACCAGAATAGGATTACGATTACAAACCCTTTATTAATGAAAAGTAATAAAAGAATACATAGTTAATGCTTTAATCCTTACAAAGCTCTGAATCTTTACTAAGTTACAGAACAGTAAATAAATACAAATATAAATGTAAATAGTAAATAGAATAAAACTAAGAAATTACCTATTTAAGAAATAATTATTTACCAGACAAGCTCATAACTTGTGCAAGTTAAACCTAAGGGTCGAAACCCTAGTTCTTCTTTTATCTTTTTATAAATATATTCTTTAATAACACACTAAACAAATTAAACTAGAAGACTATAAGTTATGCATTAGACTGGTTACAGTCTTATTTCAAGAATTTATAGTATATTTATAAACTCTTTTATTTTTAAAATTAATTCATAAACAGATTAAATAACACCAATACTCTTGTAATAACGGAATAAAGGTAAACAGAAACCAATGATAAATATATACAAGGGTTCATTTCCAGTAAACCCTAGCTACTTTAACCTAACTGATAAATATAAATTTATAGATTTTATTTTTCGACTGAGTTAGAGTCTTTACAATAACTTTATTCTTTTACAAGAGAAATCATTAACAGTAAATTTATTTCACTGACAGTGAAGAAGAATAACCCAATTTACAGTAATATCATTTACAAGACTAAGACTAATTAAGAGAGTATTCTAAATAGAGGTCAATTAAAAACCATGAGTATGGGGAAAACATTCATATTTTAAGAAAAAGAGTATGATGTTACCAAGCCATAAGGCTGTAAATTCTTTTTACAAGTCGAGAAAAGATGAATACAAGTCGCAGCATTTAAGCCGGAGCTACCTTGAAACAGGAAAGGGTTTTAATAACAAAAACTAAGTAATAACTGAAACTAAGCATCTAAACAATGAAGGAACCGAAGCCATGCTTCTTTTAAAACTGTAACCCTTATCCCTTAACCATTGCAAGCAGGAAGATGCCATGTTAAATCGGGGCTTACCCGTTTGGGACATGAAGTTAACTAATATTGGAGAAGAATTCTTCCAAACCTGAATACAAACTATAACCTACAAACGAGACCGAAGGCTTGAATTAGAAGCTGTATATTCTAAATACTAAAACTGTAACTTGAAATTTATAAATAATAGTATGGTAAAACTTATACCTAAAGGCAAGGACTCTGGAGCCGAGGAGGTAATTGAACTAGCATGATGAACATCATCTTGAAGAAAAAACCCTCATGCTAACCTATGACAGAGGCAGCGGGGTTCACATTCCAAGCTACAGCAATGATGGAGCAGGTTGGAAGCTATGGCAATGGCAACGCAAGAAACCGACACTCTAAAACTACTGACAGAGTAAAACCACTCTCACAATGACACAGTGCTTGCAGAAGGAAACCAAGATACGAGCCGAGCATCACTCAACCCTTATACACGAGTTGCAGCACTTCATTACACATAAAAAGGAGCTGAAAAATGAGAACAAGCGAGCCTCTCATGGCCGCAAAGAACTAAATAGTGCAGAGAAAAACCCTCAAAGAAGAATGAGGAAGATAGGGTTACGTTGTAAGCTTTTAAATCATCCATTGCACGGTGGAGGCTTCTTCACGTGCCACTGAAATTTTTACTCAGTAGTGGGCCAATCACTCTAGTCTCCTGCACTATCGGATAAAACATGTGATTTCCAATAATAGCCACAATGATAATGTTAGTTATAAAGTCAAAATCATATCATTACAATGATAAACTATAAATTCAAGCAATGGTAAAGAACAAGACATATGTTTGCATCGTTATCCTTTATTTTTATGAAAACCTTGTAATCTTTCATTGGTAAAACATTTATAGAAAGATCAGTAGTAGAGTATATGCCCTGATCATGAGTCGATAGTACAACTATTGACCATTTATACAAACATTATGATACATGACTATGTTATTAGAACTAGTGTTACGTAAACACTCAGCTGTTTACCTTATCACATCAAGGATAGGATTGAGTATGACAATCCAAAAACTATGGAAGAAGCTATGAGGAAAGCTAATTTATGTTATGAACAGAATCGGAAGAAGGAGAGCGTGGCCAACTGGAAGGCCAAAAAGAATAATAATCATTATGATCAAAAGAAGAAAGAGTTTGTGCCCAACCGGAATTCTAAAAATAATAAGGCCAAAAATTTTCCTAACAAGAATTTCCAAGGAAATAAGAATAATTCACCAAGCAATCAGAACAATCCAAAGGGTAAAGACTCTGCTGATAATCATGGTAATTACACAAAGAACTTTGAACGCAAAGAACCCATAAAGTGATGGGAATGCAATGGCCCACATTATGCCTCAGTCTGTCCTAATCGAAAAAAGACTATTAGTAATATTCATACCATACAGGAGGAACTGACTATTGGAGATTTAGCGAGGACTATGCCCAAAATCAATGCAGCCTTGGAGAATCGACAAGCAAACTATCAAACTTCCACGATGGAAGTAGAAGGTACGATAAACCAAACCCCTATAGCTATTTTAATTGATCCATGAGCTAGTCTAAGTTATATTTCACCTAAATTGGTAGAAAAATGTAAGATGCCTATTGAAAAATTTGAAAATTCTTAGTTGGTTCAGTTAGCCACTGGTGCAAAAAGGAAGGTAACTTGTTTTATAAACAAATGTGTAGTAGTTATGGATCAATTTGAAGCTGTTGTAAAGCTTAATGTACTACCTCTTGGTTCTTACAACTTACTAATCGGTATGGACTGGTTAGAGCAACATAGGGTGATCTTAAACTGTTATGATAAAACATTTACATGTATAAATAATGATGGAAAATCAATAAGTGTAAAGGAAATCCCTAGAAAAACAACCATAAGGCAGATTTCTGCTCTGTAGCTTAAGAGACATGTTAGGAAAGGTTGTAAGGCTTATGTAGTAACAGTAACTGATGAGGCAAATCTAAATAAAACAGATAAATTAAAGTTGGAGCACATACCAGTTTTAAAAGAGTATGTTGATGTATTTCCGGAAGAAATTTCGGGACTACCTCCGAAAAGGGAACTAGATTTTACCATTGAGCTGGTAACTGGTGTAGCACCCAGCTCAAAGGCCCCTTATCGAATGAACATACTTGAACTTAATGAACTTAAATCAAAATTAAAAGAACTTATTGACAAGAAGTATATACAACCCAATGTGTCTCCCTGAGGGGCACCTATCATCTTCGTTAAGAAAAAGGACGAAACTATGCGAATTTGCATAGATTACCGTCCATTGAATACGATGACTATTAAAAACAGATACCCATTGCCTTGCATAGATGATCTATTTTATCAACTACATGGAGCCACGGTGTTTTCGAAAATTGATTTAAGGTCTAGATATCACCAAGTTAGGATTAAAGATGAAGACATCTTTAAAACAGCTTTTAGGACTCGATATGGCTATTACAAGTTTGTCATCATCCCATTTGGGCTTACTAACACCCTAGCTATTTTTATGTGTTTAATGAACAACATATGCATAAATATCTAAACAAATTTGTGGTCGTGTTTATCGATGACATATTAATCTATTCGAAATCTCAAGAAGAACATAAAGAACATTTAAAAATTATTTTGCAAGAGTTACAAAATCATGAACTCTTTGCAAAGTTTAGTAAATGTGATTTCTTTAAGGATAAAATCCAGTACTTAGGTCATGTGGTGACTAAGGAATGGATTTCGGTGGATCCCGAAAAGATAAAGGTGATTGAAGATTGGCCGGTTCCTAAAGATGTAACTGATGTTCGATTCTTCATGGGAATTACTGGTTATTACCGGAGGTTCATTAAATGGTCATTAGAGGAATTTTGGGGTCTAAAATGGGCCTCCTAAGGAAAATAATAAAATAATAGTTAAAATAATAAAATAATAGTTAAAATAATAAAATAATTTTGATTAATTTTGGAGGAAGAAAGAAAAAAACTACTTTTTGTGTTCGTATTTTCGACATATCTCCCTGTGTTTTTACTCAAATTTCGATTGGGAGAGCTCGTTGGATGCGGAATCAAATTCCGCATCCAACAAGTACCCACACTGCATACTTTTGACAGACCTCGCTACCCCAAAAACAAGAAATACCTGAAAAAATGTGATGATGATGTCATCATCACGTTTTTTCAGGTATTTCTTGTTTTTGGGGTAGCGGAGTCCATCAAAAGTATGCAGTGTTGGTACTAATTGGATGCGGAATCAAATTCCGCATCCAACGAGCTCTCCCGATCAAAATTTGAGTAAAAACACAATGAGATATGTCGAAAATACAAACAAAAAAATAGTTTTTTTTTAATGACAAATATGTCAATTCAACCATTATGGTTGACTTATTTTATTGAAATTCTATTGGTTCTTGAATTCCAACTCACAAAAACTTATTTTGGCATGTTTTCTTATAAGGCCCATTTTAGACCCCAAATTTCCTCTAATGTTTCGACAAGCTAGGTGGCTAGCTTTTCTAAGTGAGTATGATTTCGAAATTCAACACATTAAAAGGAAAGAAAATAAAGTTGTTGATGCATTAAGTAGAAATGCAAGGCTGAACTTTACAGCAGTTGTTAACACTTATATAAGAGATCTAGATGAACAGCTTAAAGCAGGGTTAGAACAAGTCAAAATTTACCAAAATTTACTAGCTAAAACGAAAGAAAATCCAACAGAAAGCTTAAGTTAAGGGTACAGTTTGAATGAAAAAAGATTTTTACTATATAAAGATAGAATGTATTTACCTAATGTACCTAAAGTTGAATTATTAATTTTAGATGAAATCCATAAAACTCTATACTCTGGCCATCCAGGTTATCAGAAGACTATAACTATGTTAAGAAAAGAATATTTTTGGCCAAACATGAAGACTAAATTGGCAGAATATATCGTTAGGTGTTTTGAATGTCAGTAGGTGAAAACTGAACATCAACACCTAGCTGGATTACTTCAGCCATTTCCCATTTCTAGCTGGAAATGGGAGATAATTAGTCTCGATTTTGTTACTAAACTGCCTAAAAATTAGAATTTAAATGATTCTATCATGGTAGTGGTCGATAAATTAAGTAAAGAAGCCCACTTTATACCTGTTAAAACCACGTATAAAGCTGCAAACATAGCTGATATCTTTCTAAAGCAAATTTTCCGATAGGATGGGATACAGAAAGTTATAATCTTAGATAGAGACCCTAAATTTACAGGTAACTTTTGGAAATCTCTGTTTAAAGGATTAAACACTACACTAAATTTTAGTACTTCGTTCCATCCTCAAACAGATGGGCAGACTGAAAGAGTAAACCAAGTACTGGAAGATTTACTAAGAATGTATGTGAAAGACCAACCAGGTAAATGGGAGGATTATTTGCATCTGGTAGAATTTGCCTATAATAATAATTATCAAGCATCAGCCATATTTAGTCCTTTCGAAATCTTGTATGGAAGGAAATGTAACACTCCTATCTCTTGGAGTAATCTGGTGGACAGATTAATATTAGGTCATGAACTATTGAAAGAAATAGAAGAAATTGTAAAACAGGTACAAGGTAATCTTAAAACTGCGTAAGATCAACAGAAGAGTCAAGAGACCTTAAAAGAACTCCAAAGGAGTTTCACATAGGAGAACATGTGTTCATCAAGGTGAGATCCAAAAAGAGCTCTCTGTGGTTGGGTAGTTGTGCAAAAATATCACCTTGTTACTGTGGTCCATTTGAAATACTGTCCAGGATTGGACAAGTAGCTTATCAATTAGCATTACCACCGAATTTAAGAGTTCATAATGTTTTTCACATTTCTGTATTAAAGAAATATGTTCATGATGCTACTCATGTTGTTAACTAGGACTATGTACAGGTGGAACCGGAAGAAGATTTTCTAGTGGAACCGGACTGTATCTTGGGGCGGAGGGAGATCACACTTCGGAACCGTACCATTGGCAGGTGAAGGTGCAATGGAAGAACCTTAGTCCAAAGGAATCCACCTAGGAATTGCAAAGTAATATGCGGGATGCATATCTAAGTCTGTTCCAAGAGAATTATGAGGATGAAGAATAAATAACATCAAGGACGATGTTATAATTTGAGGGGGTGTGTATGTCACATGCCCCAATTTTGCAAAAATAATTTTATATTATTTGAGGACAATATGTTAAATTTTATGCTAAGTTTTAATTGATGACTCAGTAGGGTTAAGGATATTTAATGTAAATTCTGAATATTTTATTTATAAAAAAATAAAGGAGGAGACAACAGCTTAGGAGAGCTGTTAAAAGAATGTTTACTAGTCAAATTGGTGAAGGAGACTGCGTGGAGAGTAAACTGACATGTGGCAGCATCCTCAAACCACTTCCAACTGTTGTAGGTGGAAACCTCCCTACATTTGGGGACATGATTCCCCAAGAAAGTGGAATTAGAGCAGGTGGCTCAATTAATGAAAACTGGCCCAAAAGACCTAGGCAATCTTTATAAAAATTCCCATTGAAGAGAGCTGAGGCTGCTCATTCTAGAGAAGTGATCATTCAGGCTGAATGAATGTACTTCATAGAAATTCAATGGAAGGGAAATCTGGAAAGTGTTTGAGGGGATAACTGTTGATTGATGTAGTTGCAGATTTTAAACTGAAGATCATACTGTTGAGAGCAGGGTGTTTTACGGAGATATTGAACAAGTCAGTTGAAAAAGGGTTCTATTGTTTGCATTCTCCACCAGTTCTTAGCCAAGGAGACTAGGAACAGGCTCAAGGATCCTGAGGAAGCGTTGTTTGAGTGCTCTCCAAGAGATTGGCAGGGAGGAACGGCCTCCTAACGTTGTTGTTGTCTGTCCTAAACATGTTCTATGTTATATTGTTTTAATGTGTTAGTCTAATAAATCTTAGTTTGACTGGTATATGAATGTTAAAATCTAATTTGTGAAATGTTAGAATTAGTATTCTTATTAGATTGTTAAAGAAATTAAATTGGTCTAGAAAGAAATGTGTTAGAATGAAAACATATTTCTAGACTATGTTTTTCCACACCTGGAAACCAGGTCGTACTCTAGCACTGTTAGAATGGTTTAAGTAGATGAAATATATTCATGAGAGAATGAAAATAGAAGATAGGATTCTGTTTCTGTAGATAGCAGAGTAATTTATTCAATGTTTAAATTATTATGAAAAGAATAGTGTTATGGTTTATTTATGTTTACTGTTTTACTGAGTATAACCAAATAAAAATGTTGGAAAAGAAACAATAAAACTACGCTAGAGTTATAGTAAAAAGTATATTGATACAATAAAAGTTCATAGAAGATACAGTTAGGTTTATAAACAAGGTATTAACGACACTTTAAACCTATTATCTTAAACTATTATTTAATATAAACCAAAATAGGATTATGATTACAAACCCTTTATTAATGAAAAATAATCAAAGATTACATAGTTAAATGCTTTAATCCTTACAAAGCTCTGAATCTTTACTAAGTTACAGAACAGTAAACAAATACAAATATAAATGTAAATAGTAAATAGAATAAAGCTAAGAAATTACCTATTTAAGAAATAATTATTTACCAGACAAGCTCATAACCTGTGCAAGTTAAACGTCAGGGTCAAAACCCTAGTTCTTCTTTTATCTTTTTATAAGCATATTCTTTAATACCAGAGTAAACAAATTAAACATGAAGACTATAAGTTATGCATTAGACTGGTTACAGTTTTATTTCAAGAATTTATAGTATATTTATAAACTCTTTTATTTTTAAAAATAATTCATAAACAGATTAAATAACACCAATACTCTTGTAATAACGAAATAGAGGTAAACATAAACCAATGATAAATATATACAAGGGTTCCTTTCCAGTAAACCCTAGCTACTTTAACCTAACTGATAAATATAAATTTATAGATTTAATTTTTTGACTGAGTTACAGTCTTTACAATAGCCTTATTCATTTACAAGAGAAATCATTAACAATAAATTTATTTCACTGACAGTGAAGAAGAATAACCCAGTTTACAGTAATATCATTTATAAGACTAAGAATAATTAAGAGAGTATTCGAAATAGAGGTCAATTAAAAACCATGAGTATGGGGAAAACCTTCATATTTTAAGAAACATAGTATGATGTTACCAAGCCATAAGGCTTTAAATTCTTTTTACAAGTCAAGAAAAGTTGAATACAAGTCACGGCATTTAAGCCGGAGCTACCTTGCAATGGGAAAGGGTTTTAATAACAAAAACTAATTAATAACTGAAACTAAGCATCTAAACAATGGAGGAACCGAAACCATGCTTCTTTTCCAACTGTAACCCTTATCCCTTAACCATTGCAAGTAGGAAGATGCCACATTAAACCGGGGCTTACCCGTTTGGGACATGAAGTTAACGAGTGTTGGAGAAGAATTCTTCCAAGCTTGAATATGAATTGTAACCTGCAAACGAGACCAAAGGCTTGAATTAGAAGTTGTATATTCTAAATACTATAAATATAACTTGAAATTTATAAACAATAGTATGGTAAAACTTATGCCTGAAGGCAAGGACTCTGGATCTGAGGAAGTAATCAAACCAGCACGACGAACAGCACCTTGAATAACAAACCCTCGTGATAACCTGTGATAGAGGCAGCGGGGTTCACATTCCAATCTACACCAACGATGGAACAGGTAGGAAGCTATGGAAATGTAAACGCAAGGAACCGACACTCTAAAACCACTGATAAAGTAAAACCACTCTCACAATGACACACTTCTTGCAAAAGGAAACCAAGATACGTGCTGAGCATCACTGAACCCTTATACACAAGTTGTAGCACTTCATTACACACAAAAAGGAGCCGAAAAACGAGAACAAGTGAGCCTCTCATGGCCGCGAAGAAACCAGACAGTGCAGAGCCAAACCCTTGGAGAATAATCAGGAAGATAGGGTTATGTTGTAATTTTTTAAATTATCCATTGCAAAGTGGAGGCTTCTCTAGGTGCCACTGAAATTTTTACTCAGCAGTGGGTCGATCACTATACTCTCCTGCACTGTCGGATAAAACATGTGATTTCTAATAATAGGCGCAATGATAATGTTAGTTACAAAGTCAAAATCATATCATTACAATGATAAACTATAAATTCAAGCAATGGTAAACAAGAAGACATATGTTTGCATCGTTATCCTTTATTTTTATGAAAACCTTGTAATCTTTCATTGGTAAAACATTTATAGAAAGATCAATAATAGAGTATATGCCTTGATCATGAGTCAATAGTACTACTATTGACCATTTATACAAACATTATGATACATGACTATGTTATTAGAACTAGTGTTACGTAAACACTGGTGGGTAAGAAATTAGTTTATAAATCAACTGTATGTAAGTAAAAGTAGATAGTATTTACACCCTAGAATAACTCTTACATTTGTATATAGTCTATAGTGCCATGGTGTAAGATAAACTTCTTGGAAGTTACTGATCTTTTGGTCTCCATAAGGAACCAAAACTCTAAATGAATCAAATCAATGTTAGATTAGACTCGGTAAATAAAAGATAGCAAGATTATCAAGGGTTTAAGATAGTATCACTTCTTAACATTAATAAATGATATGGTAATGTAATTTTTTCTACAATATTTGTGTCATGATGAAACTTGAAAGATCAGAATTGTAACTTGACGACTATTGTGCAAATGAACATTTATAACTGTAGACAAATAATAAGTTGATCATTCTTTTCTACTAGAGTAAAATTAAAGTAGAGCTAAGTGTTCTATGGTAAAATTCCTCTATGAAAGTCTTAGAACTATATTCATGCTCACAAGCAGCTTATTGAATATTAGAAATAGCAATAGCAGTAAACATCTTGTTTCAAGAAAAGTGTCGTTATATTAAATCATGAGCTCTATGTAGAACTTGTAAGAAGAATTTCTGAAGTAGAAGTCATGCTGGTGAAAAACATTTAGTATGGCAAGGATATTGATCTTTACGACATAAACTAAAAATACTGTCATAGATGCAAAAAAGACAAAGAAAATTACTTTACCTCTTATTATCCTTGAACTCTAATAATCAATTTTTTTACTCTAACATTTTATATATGCTAAAGAAATACATCTGGATTTAACGCTTTAACAAACTCCTATCTGTTCAAAATTTACCTGTAATGTCCCTCTAAGCCCTTGGTGAGAATATCTGCGGAAAAGTGGGAAAGATTTTCTTTTTCTTTCCCTTTATTACTACAAGGAGGTTCAACCTATTAGCGGCAACTTGCAAGAAATTTTAATTCATTGTGTCCAAAACCTTGTGCATTATAGGGAAGTTGTCCGGTGCTATTAACCGTACACCAACAACATTTCTGAAAGTGTTCTGGTTACATAAATACATCAGCATGAAACATTACCAGTCAAAATGATCATTTGCTCTGGCTACCATTTTATGTTATTATAAGACATTTATTATAAGATATATTGTAGGCGAGGGCCTTGGATCAGAACTTACTACCCTTTTCACCACATGAGGCAGTACCTACACTTTTCCATTGTAAGACTATCTTTGCTTTTGCATTTAAAACATTCATAGGAAGGTCATTCAACCATTTATGTCATAACAGATAAAAGATTGATCAAGAACATCCAAAAACATAAAAATAGTACACATCAAAACACATAGTACGAGTAATACACATCAAGGCACCGATATACGTGGTTCACCTTGTCCACAAGGCTACATCCACCAAAGGTTAGGTTTTCCTCTTTGTTCGTCAAATAAAAACCACCGCTCAGGGTGTACAACCTTCATCATATCATGAAGTGCCATCAGCTTCTTATACAAAGAAAATAAGCGAACCTCGTCCTGAGGCCCATATAATCAGACAACTCTGGATAAGCTGCTAGAGTGGGTACAACCTCCATTGACCTGAGGTAATTAGTTCAAGTCTCCCAAGATGAAGACGTTCATAAATTCATTTGCAAACAATTTCCAGAACAAAGTGTATTCTTTGCCTGTCTTTCAAGAATACAAGTTTCAACCTTAATTTCTGCTATCAACCAAATATATTGTGTTGTAGATCTAGGTTCTTTCATTAAGCCTTACCTTTACACTATACCATAGTACATCTGAGTGCTTTAATCAATTAATCCATTTGTGCCATAAATCCAGCATAGTCAACAAAAGGGATCAAGGGTTGATTTTCCCCAAAAGAGAGTTTCCTCAGTATAAATAAAATAAGCAGACAAAATGTTAAAAGTTTCAAGGGTTAGTTCTCTAAATCGAGATCTCCCTCCCCAATAGGAACCAACATCCTGTAATTAAATAAGCGATGAACATGTAAAGTGTTTTATGGGTCGATCCTCCAAAGGGATTTGTTAACGCAGGCATAAGAATGATTCTCCAAATCTTTTAGCAAACGCAAACACACAAGGTATCACGACCTCTTAACAAATCGCAGTCACATAATGCATATTCCAGGTCGGTGAATGCAGGCAATAAAAATGCATCGTAGTCACATAATTCATAGTCCAGATCTATTAATGCAGGCATAGAAATGTATAAAAGGTTTCTGCAAATATTTTAACCAAAAACAAAACGTATCACGACCTCTTAACAAATCGCAGTCACATAATGCATATTCCATATCTGTTAATGCAGACATAAAAATGTATAAAATGTTTCTGCAAATCTTTTAGCCAAACACACAAGGTATTCACGACCTCTTAACCAAACACCGTCACATAATGCATATTCCAGGTCGGTGAATGCAGGCAATAAAAATGTATCGCAGTCACATAATGCATAGTCCAGATCTATTAATGCAGGCATAAAAATGTATACAAGGTTTCTGCAAATCTTTTAACCAAACACACAAGGTATCATGACCTCTCAACAAATCGCAGTCACATAATGCATATTCCAGATCTGTTAATGCAGAAATAAAAATGTATAAAATGTTTCTGCAAAATATTTTAGCCAAACACACAAGGTATCACGACCTCTTAACAAAACGCCGTCACATAATGCATATTCCAGGTCAGTGAATGCAAGCAATAAAAATGCATCGCAGTCACATAATGCATAGTCCAGATCTATTAATGCAGGCATAAAAATAAAACAGCAAACCTCCCATCCAAAGTGCAACCAGGAATACGGGCTCGGTTTGCTGAGGTCGTGGTAACAAAAAAGATAGCAAATTCTCATCAAAAATGCAACCTGCAATGCTGGCTTGGTACGCTGGGGTCGGTGGAATAAGGAAGAACCAAACGTTCCTCCAAGTTAACGAGTCGTTCGCTAAACCATTACGGAGATCATGGTTTTACCAAAGATCGCACATCTTCTGTTTTCGCTCCATAATATATATGTGGCCTGGAATCCCTAATATTTACTCTTCAAGTCGATTTCCTAGGCTTGCAAAAATCTAAAGCACAGACGCCGGCTCTAGAGTTTTCTCAGCATTCAAGCGCATAAGCAGAATGCACTACGAGAGGA
>LPNX010562571.1:16666-32090 GCA_001517045.1 Pseudotsuga menziesii | reverse complement strand
CCAAAATTAATAAATATTATTTTATTATTTTAACTATTATTTTATTAGTTCATTTTAGGAGGCCCATTTTGAGTTGAAATTTCCTCTAATGACTGTTTCCAACAAATGTGAAACTGTTGCCTTTAGTGAAAAGATGTCATACCAAATCTAGTGATCTATCATTGTAAATCAGTGAAAATCACTGATACTCTTTTTCAGGCCGTGGATACCTCTAGAAGAATGCCTAAAAACAACAAAATAAATAGTTTTTATAACTTAAGCATTCAAACAATGCCTTCCCTAAATAAAGTATCAAATAGATCTTTATTTTTTCAAGCAGATCTCAATACTTGTTACCATAATTATCAATGCAGTTATTCTTCTTTTGTATTCTAGAGTTGAGATGTTTGCTCTAAGTGACCACTTTAAACTCGGTGATAAATTGGAAGCAATAAAGAAAGATATAAATGCCTAATAAAAGATTTGCACAAATAATACTTTGAAACAAATTAGCAATTATGAGTAATAAAGTGCACAGTGATGTTGGGGGGGAAAGTTACAATGGAAACTGAACACACCAATGTGCACGATGCCCAACTCACAACCTACAAGGATAAGAACAAATATAAACATAGGTTTTCCACTACACAATCATACATGAAAGTTGAACAAGATATGAGATTAAGAAACAAATTACAAAACTACTAGAGAAAGATAAACTTGGGCAGATAACAATATACTCATGCAGAATAATAGGGAAACAATGCGGAATGATAGGGAAACAACGCTTCAGATTCCATTTTCCTCACAAGTCTATCTAACTTTTTTTGTCTTTTGACCTTTCATATTCCCATCAAACTCAAATGCCTATCATATTTCTTGTAATGAAATGCCTACATTTAATTTTGTTGTCCTAGCTATATGGAATTGGTAAAGTATTACCAAGTGTCCAGTTATCATGATAGATCAAACTATTTAAGGTAATTGTTTAGATCAGATAGAACACATTTCACCTCAATGTATGGTAATCATCATCATCAACTAAATGTATGTGTGTGCACATGCATAAATACCCAATACACAGCTCAATCAAACAAAATAAAACACAATTATACTTTGAATTATGGATCTTCACACCGTCTTGTTATGCTTTACATTTCAAAACATCATTCAACATACTTCATATTTTGTCCTGTTGCAATAGTTTATTGTTAGGACTCATCAAATAAATTTATGTTTGTTTATGAAAATAACAAAACCAATCTAAATAAATACAATTCTATTACAATGTAAATTACAATACTATTCAACTATTCAAGTAAATTAATTGTTAAGAATAGATCACCTGATAAAACATGGATAACTGGAAATACTATGTATATAAGGCCATCGATCTAATCAAAATGTCATTTCTTGCCTCTTAACTATGGAAATGTTTCTCAACGCTATCTGTAACAAGTTCCAATGGAGTCAAATAGACATAGTGAAAAATTATACACTAAAATTATAGAAATAGATGTTTTTTAATGTATTCTTCCTTACCATTCATTGAGCTCCTCTCTGTTTCGAGAATAATTTAATATTATCTACTAAATAGGACCAACCACGTGAAGGTGGAAGCTCTTATTCCCCTCCCCTCCATCACATCACTCTCAAATCCCCAAACCCAATGCATCTACTTGCAAATAACAATTTATTTCACTATTTCACAATCCAAATAACAATGCATCTACTGCAAATTATTTCACTCAATAGTTGAAAGATGCTTTCATTAAATCATTCTTTAAATCATTCATTAAACCATTCAATCATTCAACAGCTAAAAAACCATTCATTTAGTCAAAGGTAGAAAAAAAATCAGTAAACCATTGGCATTAAAGCATTCATTTAAACATTCATTCATGAAACATAGGAAAAAACCATGAAATGTTTTTTTATTATAAATAAGAATTACTCAAAATTTGTTTAGTCACTTCCTTTTTACTTTTCTTCTCTTTAAATATTTAGTTAGAGTCACATCTTCCAGAATCTGATCCTCGGTCTCCCTACTAGTCTGCTTGCAAGGTTGAACTTCCAGCGAGGGGTGATGAATTTCTGCAATAATGTCAAAATATTTCATTAATATATTTATATTTTGATAAATATGAGTAATTCATTTTAAAAAACATTACGAATGTGTGTTTTTACCTGCCATGGGTACATCAACATGTTCAAAATTATCTTATACAGGCCCAACCTGTTCATTGTTATCTGCATCTACATGCTCTGCAGTTGAATTGTGTAGAATTAGAATTAATGTTCATCATTTGCAATGGTTTATAAAAAACAATAGCACATTAATAAATTCATTACTAGGAATCGAAGCATGATCTTCATTTGGTTGGTCATGTACACCCTCGACATGAACGAGATTATTACTTTCCTGCACAAAAAGGAATAAATAATTTATGTTAATTTATTTATAAGGAATAAATTGTATGATCATTAATAAATTATCATTAAACTATATAGTTTTTACATACCTATGCATCAGATGGATTAGCAGAAGATCATGCAGTATGCCCAGACAAGCTTCTCTGGTGTTCAACAATGACGTCAAAGCCCTGTTCGAAGCCAAGCTTCATGTAATCCGTACTGGGAAATTCTTTGAACCGGTCGACCTTCGTATTTGCATGATGTCATTAATTTTACATTTTTTTCCTGAAAAAAACAAAAATAATAATCTATATGATATTTGGACGCGGATTCGGGTTTTGCAATACTTACATATCGGGCCACCAAGTTGGAGTAACCACCAGGCCCAAGCTTGTGTTGGCCATTTTTTTCAATTCTTGCCTTGGTGGCCTTAGATGTGTCTGATAGCCTAATTAAATTTTTAAATACGTTAGTCGATGTACCAAAATTGATATAAAAATAGTGATAATAAGGATTACCACTATCTTTTGGAATGTATTGCATACCTCCCTGTTCCAGCTGGTGGTATCTTTCCTGATTTTCTCAGGCCCTTCTCTTTTCCATATTCCACCAAGGATTTCCACTCCATAGATGGAATCATTGGAGGGCGCTCATACATAGGGTTCTTTTCTAGGTGAACCCTATACTAGTCTTGAACAATCTTCAGATGTTTTCCAACCTTCTTTAGGACCTTCGATGTATCAAAGGTATCTTTTCCGAACATACTAACCAAGCGATTAGTCAGATAATCCTTTAAAGCTCTTGGCTGCTTGTTCCACATTGTGCGGATGGTGGGCCTAAATATCTCCAAGGCCAAATCATTCATATGTTTATAAAATATATCATTTCCTGCAAAACATTAATTCCATCATTAGTCAACATTAAAAAATATTATCGGTATATTAGACACAATTAAAAACTAAATTGAACAATCTATAATGACTTGGAATCCTCTCTATCTTTATTGGAACCATTTCTTCATTCACCAAAAATATACACACTATTGAACCAGTGCTAGTGACAAGAGAAGATCCAGGAAATGCATCCACATCTCTATCTAACCCTACACCCACCCCTTCTTTTGCATCATCTGTTGTGGGTGGGGCAGCATCGGTTGCACCCTCTATTTCCCTTAGGAGTGTCGCATAGCGTGTTGCCGACTGTTCAGTGGACAATATGGGAGATGTATGTGGTGTACGTGGAGTGGTTTGGTCACTGGGACCAACATTTCCTTGACAAACACTGATAATATCCATAGCACGCTGTAAATTCAAACCATTATATTATAAGTTCAATAGCATATAAAATCAAATATTATAAAGTTTTTATAAATTAATTTACATTATTATTCGAGAACTTACTTCCAATTGTTTACATTGCTGAAACAACAATTGAATCCTTTTTTCGATCCCTTCTGTTTGTGGAACTGCCAATGTCAGAAGAATTAGTTCCTCATTTTTTTTTTCCCTGGTCTTTTGTAGCACCCTCAACGGATCTGCAGACTCTCTAATTTCACTATCTCTCATCAATTGGGATACCTCATTCTGTAAAGAGTTTTGAGATGCTATTTCATAAACCGAATCCCCTGTCTGCAATTGAAATATATAAAAAATTGCTTAGTCTTTGAAGCAATAGTGTGCGCAAACAATTATATTAACAAAAATTGTCTATCATGATAGAGTCATAGTATTACATCTAGGATTAACTGACGCCTAGATGAGGGTGTGGTTTGATCAACAGATGGGGACTTACCTCGATCAGGCACTTGCAAAAAAAGTAGAGAACATTATCACAATGAACGCAATATGTAAAAGCTAACAAATACAGAACAAAAAATAAACACTATGCTACATGTTTTATATGTGTACATTTTTTAAGTATTTAGAATGTGGAATTACATTTAGGTTTACTGGTTTCCTCGAGGCTCCATTCGTCTGATCAACAATTGGGGACTTTCCCTAGTCAATTTGCAAAAAAGGTAGACAACGTTACCATCATGAACGCAAACATAAAAACGAAAGAATACATAAGAAAATAAACATTATGCGTCACGATATACATGTTTACGATTTTAAAGTATTTGAAATGGAGAATTACATTCATGTTTGGCTGTTTCCCCGATGCTGTAATCGGTTGATCAACAGCCGGTTGGCTTCCCTGATCAACACTCTGCATGGGAAATAGATAAGATTATATAAACGAACCTAATATACTAATGAAAATACATAACAACATATATGTATGTGCATCCTAAATTTATTACATTGGTAATATCGATGTATACCTGTTGCCTTAATTCAGGTCGACAAACATCTACGAAGAGGGAGGTGCCCCTGAGAGAAACCTGCATCAAAAACATACTAAAAGTTACCTAAGGAAACATGAAAAGTAGAAAATTACAATTATATGCTAAGGAAAAATCCTATAGATGTTAAAATAATTAATAAAATGTTGGTTAAATTGTTGGTTGTACCACAACCATACTAACTGTGTTTGTATCTACACGATTCAACTTGTAATTAATAAGCAATTCTTTGCTAGCAATTATTGATTTAATTGCACATACAAAGACACAGTTTTCTTCATGCGACTCGAACATGCAGTTTGGTTGCTTTAGTGTAGACCTTGGTTGTGTACTATTTATAAACCCCACAATATTACTAGTTGTTTTTGGCCTTCCATCCATATACAATGTTGCTCCTTTATTTTGAGCTTTGTCTTTCAGTTGTATATAATTCGTTTACAACCCATATCTACGCATACTTCGTGTATATTGGACCAGGTGCATCCAATCACTGTAGTTGTAATAGGGTCCAACATACTCCATCAATTTTGTACATCTACCGTATCTAACCTTTATGCCATCCATGCAAAACAACCCCAATCCATGCAATGACGACGGTGCAATTCTATATATCCTCTCATTCACACAAAAATCAGTTTTTACTTGAGGAAGATCCCTAGGCACCCATTGTTTCACTAGGTTTTTGTACCTTAAGGGCATGTCGATGTCTCCCACTATCTCATCATCATAGGAACATGACCCCCCTCCTTTGAGAAAAAATTTCATCCATTTATGGAATTTTCTTCCGATCTTCTGACATCTAGTTGATCTAGCCCTTGTAGACCTATTGGATGTCTCACTTTCCTCTAGCCTTCCTAAAATCCCTTCATTGGAGGAAGATAGGTCTAAAAAATACCTGTTTGATTCTACCTGCACCATGGCCGAAAAAAAAGTGGCATAAACATAGCAAAATACCAGCAAAAAAACTTGGAAAGACTTATAAGCAAAAAACTTGTTAAAGAATAAGCTTGTAAAGAATGATTTTGGGTAATAGGTGTGGGTATTTGGTAGCCCTAAAAATTCTAATGTATGTCCCTATTTTAGTTACATACAAGCTTCCATTCTCACTTATTGCTTGCATTTCCTTTTTCTAACATGAATTGGGTAGGCTCACAAAATATCATGTTATATATGGGCACTATGATATGCTCACAAATATTTATATAATGTATTATAATTATGTGTTCCTAAAGGATTTGGAAATATACATGGTTGGGCACTATGCTTGGTCACCAATGCTTTCACGTCTCTGGAAATATGTTAGAAACATACATCACATATAGCAAGTATGATGACATGTAGAATGTTGGAGCGATTATGGTGGTCGTGTATTTGGATATGCATGTGTTCTTATTACTGGCATAACCCCTTTTCAACAATAATATTTGCAGATTTAATGAGTCTATGTCTAATTCTATTGGTCCTCATTACATTCAAGGAGCCAATGCATAGGTCTCTGTAATCCATAACAACAAACAATACACAAACTTATTTCAGAGGAGTTCCAAATGCCCTTTGTCCATTCACAAGCTTCATATGTATGCTTGTGCCCATTGGACTTTGGCCTTTCAACGTTGTCAAGCTTGAGACGATCTGTTATGCATATGCAACAAATATAACACTGCCAGATCATATGCAGCAAATATGATCTGGTTTAGTACACTAGGGATGGGTCTTGGATCATGGTTGGGGAAGAAATTGAGGGAATTAGGCCCTAACATAATATTCTTGAGTTAATATTTCATGATTAATTCCATCGACCATAACAAATATTTGTTGAAGTGGATCTTTCGCATACAAGTTGGATATGTAGAAAATAAATATTTTTTGCACAGTGGGATGGGTCTCAAGGCCTTGACTAGAGTCATGGGAAGAAAACAATACTAGCTGGTAAGTCGTCACTATGTATTGTAGTAAAGGAACAATGAGAAAAACATAAATACATTAATTATAGGTTAGAGGAACTAGAAAAACTAGATGAATATAGGTTATGGTAAATGATCCACCAAATCATGGAAAAGGTAAGAATGAAGAGATAATGTGAGAACATTAAAGAAACAGGAGTTTGAAGAAAGACAACTAGTCTTTCTATACAAGAACAAGAAAAGGATAAGGTGGATAAACTCAATTACATGTGGCTCAAACCCTATCAGTTGATGAAATTATATGAAAATTTCTCAATGGATCTTTAATGTATAGGAATACTTCCCTATGCTAGAAGAATTAACACATCTTCATAAATGATAGATGGAAGCGAAAGGGGAAGGACACCCCAAAAACAAACCCTACCATGGCATGTTGACACTAGTCCAACACATGTGTAAATATATCAATTACCAAGTATACAATATGACATAAATTAGAGGAAATAAAGGAACAAATTGAAGATTTGAAGGAACTACCCAAAAATAACACATGACTCCAAGAAGCCAACATATCAAGTAATTATTTAATGAGGAACCTAAATAATTGGAACCTATAGAGAAAACAAGCATCCACTCTACAAGATCTCCAAGAAATAACATCCACTCTACTGATCAACCGACTGAAGAAGGCTTGAAAAGAGTTCAAATCTAAAATATTAGGCCTTACCAACCTCAAAAGATTGAAGAGCTCTTTAAAATTGTTTTGAAAAAGGGTGCATGACAATAACACCCGTCTCCTCATATGTATATGGGAAAGAACATTGAGTATGTTGGTGTCCTTATTGAGTGGGAAATGCCCTTCATCTAAAACCAGCAGTTCCAGTCCCTAAAGTAGAATTTGTTGGCAAGATTCATCCAATGGTTCAAATTAAACACTTCATATTCTAAGGGTTTATTAAACATGATAAGATGAAAGAAACTAGGCAATTGATTCAACATATGTTGTCACTATAATTTCGGAATTACTGGGTTAGGTTCGAGTTGCTTTCTAATATAAGGTTTCTATAATAAAAAACCTGAAAGAAGAAATCCATAACATTTGGTAGAGTTCTGGCAAACTCCTGTTGTCGCTACAATTTGGAAAACATTGGTTTAGGTTCGAGTTTCTTTCTAACCTAGGGATTTTATAATGATCTTGAATTATAGTTGAAGTTTTTTGTAAAAACCTGAGTGGTTAGGGTACACGTGCCTTCTCCTCGATTTCACACTTGGGTGCATCTATATTTTTCAGCTTGTGCCTATCATCTTATTTTTACCCCTATTACCTCTATTTTCGTGGGTGTTGAATGAGGGTAACCTTTTCTAATAGACTCTTCCATTCATCTATTGGACTCCGCTTATGATGGGTCCACTCGCTGGGTCAATTATATGCTTTGCAACAGGGTATGGAACTCTTTATTGATGCTTTAACTGAAGCTATTGGGAAATATGTTTATCATGACTTTAAGTAGTTTATCGATGCTTTAACTGAAGCTATTGATTTTCATCCTTCTCCACCGGGCCTAGCATACATGAGAGCAGAAAAAATCTATCTATTGTGGTTATGGGGGAACTAGAATCCTTCTCTAAACCTCCCTTAAGCATCTCATTTCGATGGGGTTGGATTAATAGCTTATTTGGGAACTGGTTGCTGAGATAACTGAAATAAAAAAACCAAACTAGTTTGAATGCAAACCAAAATGTGGTGGGTTCGTCCACTAATTATAACGCTCAGACTGACTAGACTTCAGAATCCATATCAGCCAATATGGGTCAAATGCAACTCTATTTTTACCCCTATTAACTCTATTTTCGTGGGTGCTGAATGAGGGTAACCTGCTCTAATAGCCTCTGCCTTTCCTCTATTGGTAATGAAACCATGGAGATTTGCAGAACTATCTTAAAATTTTTAAAATAGAAATGAATTAGGGCACGGTACTCACAATTTTGGGATGCATTGTCTCGACTGACAATTGGCCTCCTTGTCCGCTACAAAACCACAATCCACTCTCCTTAGTCTTCGTGGGTCCAAATCATTGCTTCCACTATCCAAATCAATGCTCCCACTAATATTATTCTCCGACCAAGTTGCTCAGAACATCACTGATCACTGAACGATCTCGACAAGCACTCGACGAGATGCACAGAGGAAGAAGCTTTCTCATGAAGCTAAAATGAAAATAGCACGTGACAGGTAGTTTTTTGTTATTGCTTTATGTTTTATTTTATTTATTTATTTATATGTATTTAAAATTATATATATATACACTAAAAAATAATTTTAATATAAGATTACAAGGAATATTTAATTTAAAAATATTTAATTTTCATAAGTATAAAGAGATATAAATATTAGGTGTTTGACATTATATGCATAGACTTTGTAGTGGTTAAGAGTCATATGGATAAAGGGTTAACTATGATAATTGTTGGTGATGATAAGGGATATGGTTTATAGGGGTTTGGGAATAGGGTTTATAGGGGTTTTGGAACAGGTTTTATAGGTATTATGTTTTAAAGGGTTAAGTGTTTTAGGTTAGGGATTAGTCTCATATGAACCTTCGTTAATTTTCTCTAAGTACTATTCAATGTCCCAACCAAAAAATCCCTAACATCTTTTCATTACAGGTGTAATTATATCCTTTTTCTTAATCCTCATCGAAGTGGCCACTCCACTTCCACTAGAAATGACCTTCTTCAACATGTTCATAATATCTTCTTGGTTGCAATACTTTAGCACTATATACATAAAGAAGTTGTACACTAGTCTAAACCTTTCATCAAGGCTTCTATACAACGTTGTTATGTATAAACAAAAAAATTAATCCATCTCATGACACTCAATGTACATGTTCCTTCGAGTCTAATGTATCTATGTTAACCTCTTTTCCATATTCCTATCCTTGATCACACATTCATGTTAGACACACCAGGCACACAGAGAGGGGGGTGAATCTATGTGTGTAGTCTTTATGCGTGTAGTGAATCTATGATGATGAGGACGAGGATGTCGCCGATGATGATGATGTCGATGATGATCATGATGTTATCCATGATGATGATCATTATGATGATGATGATGATGATGCTGAACATGATGCTAATGATGAGGATGAAGATGATGAAGATGATGAAGATGATGATGATGAAGATGACGACAATGATGATGATGAAGATGATGATGTTGACGATGATGAAGATGACGATGACGACGACGACGATGATGTTGATGGTGATGACCGTCTTGATATCCTATGAAATGATGAAAATGCTAACGATGTTGATGATATTGATGATGGTGACGCTGATGATGCTATCGATGGCGATGATGATGTTGCTAATGATGACAACGACGATGATGTTTATGGATGATGATGCTGCTGCTGATGATGATGTTGATGATGATGATGTTTATGCTAATGATGATGATGATAAATCCTTATGATGTTGATGACGACGATGATGATGATGCTGTTGATGATGATGATGACGACAACGAGGTTGAAGATGATATGAAGTAATTAATTTGATCTAGGTTTACTGTTAATTTTAAAAATAATTTCAATGATGGTGTTGATGATGATGATGACGATAACGATGATACAAATGACGATGACGACGGCGATGATGATATGAAGTAATTAATTTGATCTAGGTTTATTTGTAATTTAAAAAATAGTTTTAATGATGATGTTTATGAAGATGATGATGTTAATGATGATGGCAGCGATGAAGATGAAGACGAAGATGATGATGATGATGTTAATGATGATGATGGCGATGAAGAAGAAGAAGATGATGATGATGATGACGACGATGATGATGAAGATGATGATGATGACGATGACGACGACGACGACGACGACGACGATGATAATTATGATTTTGATGACGACGATGACAATGATGATGATGATGATAATGATCGTGAGGATAACGATGTCATCTTCATCGATTATGATGAAGATGATGATGATGGTGATGATTATGTTGATGAGGATGACAACGATGATGATGGTCATGATGATGAAGGCGACAATGATGATGAAGATGATGATGATGAAGATGATGATGAGGGCGATTATGATGATGATGATGATTGTGATGATGATGATGATTATATATGATGAAGAAGAAGAAGATGATGATGATGATGATGTTGATGATGATGATGAGGATGGTGAGGATGATGGTGATGGTGACGATGATGACGATGACTATGATGATGAAGATGACGATGATGATGATGAGGATGATCATGACGATGAAGATGATGATGATGGTGATCATGATGAAGACGACGACGTCGATGACGGTGATGATGATGAAGACGACGATGATGAAGATGACTATGAAGATGAAGATGATAATGAAGATGATGATGACGATGACGATGACGGTGATGATGATGAAGAAGATGATGATGAAGATGACGACGACGATGATGACGTGGATGATGTGTGATGATGATGATGACAATGATGAAGATGATGATGTCTGATGATGAAGACGATGATGATGAAGACGATGATGACGATGACGATGATGATGATGACGATGATGATCATGATGAAGATGATGATGATGAAGATGATGATAATGATGATGATTATAATCCACATGATGATGATGATGTTAGTAACTCTTTTTAAAAAGAAATAAGATAAAAGAATAGGTCTAATTAAATATTTACCTTATATTTCATCCTTGACGATGACGGCGATGATGATGAAGATGATGGCGATGATACCGATGACAATGACGATGATATGAATTAATTAATTTGATCTAGGTTTATTTTAATTTTAAAAATAGTTTTAATGATGATGTTGATAATTTTAATGATGATGATGACGATGATGATGAAGATGATGATGATGATGATGGTGACGACGACGACGACGACGATGATAATTATTATTTTGATGACGACGATGACAATGATGATGATGATGACAATGATCACGAGGATAACGATGTCATCTTCATCAATTATGATGAAGATGATGATGATGGTGATGATTATGTTGATGAGGATGACGATGATGATGAAGATGATGATGATGACGACGATGATGATGAAGATGATGATGAGGGTGATTATGATGATGATGACTATGATGATGATGATGATTATGATGATGATGATGATTATGATGATGATGATGATTATATATGATGAAGATGATGATGATGATGATGATGTTGATGATGATGATGAGGATGGTGAGGATGATGGTGATGGTGACGATGATGATGATGACTATGATGATGAAGATGATGATGATGATCATGACGATGAAGATGATGAGGATGATCATGATGTTGAAGATGACGATGATGATCATGATGATGAAGATGATGGTGATGGTGATGATGATGAAGACGACGATGATGATGACGTCGATATTGACGGTGATGATGATGAAGATGACGATGATGAATATGATGATGATGACAACGACGATGATGAATATGATGATGAAGAAGAAGAAGATGATGATGATGAAGATGATGATGACGATGACGATGATGATCATGATGAAGACAATGATGATGAAGAAGATGATGATGACGACGATCATGATCAACATGATGACGATGGTGATAATGATGATGTTAATAACTCTTTAAAAAAAAATAAAAAATAATAGGTCTAATTAAATATTTACCTTTCATTAATTATATTTCATGGTATTCTTCATCCATGTCATTGTCTTCTTCATCCAAGTCATCATCTGTATCATTAGATCCAGATTCAACATTGTAAGGGTTTTCCATATCATCATCGTCATCATCATCAATTACGCTCATCGTGTCATCGTCAGTATAACTTTCATCGACATTGTGTGCTACATCATTTGATTCAACTGTTTCTTGGTGTACATCTTCTGCTGGATCATCATCATCGCCTAACTCATGTTGATCATACTCTTCGTCATCGTATCCTTCTTCCAGAGAATCCTCTTCATTAGCATCATCTAGGTTATACTTTACCGGCCTTCCCCTTAGATCGTGTCTCACAACAAATGACCAGCCCACTTTACCTGGAACCTCTAAGTAAAATACTTGTTCACATTGGCTTGGAAGAACATAGGGCTCTGTTCCTGGCTCAAACAACCTTGTGTTTACCATGGTAAATCCATTATCATGTTCAATAATAGTTCTATCGGGATCACGTTGATTCAATCGTAACCTGTACCATTTGACAACGAATAGAACTACCTTAAAGGATTTAAAGACACACTGTATAATATCTTTGAAATACCCATAGTATCAATTTTCTATGACTTCTAGATATATATCACTTCTAGATGAAACATTGGTAACCTCAAAGACAACAGATATCCCAGAATCTGATGTTTTCTTTATTTCATCCAATTTTTTGATCCGATATCTACCTCCATTCAAGACCATAGCCTTATGGTGTTTTACCTACAATAAGCAATACATGAAAAGATTACATAACCATTCAGTCCTTATGCAGCAATACATGGAAAAGAACAACATGTACGTCAAAATGTAATTTACAAAATAAAAAATTTAGAGGGATTGATTAATATATGCTTGCCATTTTATATTTTACACCATATGCAAAATCGATTTCCCTTTTTGTTAGATTTCTATATCCATTGCATTGTGCTACTTTTACCAATGAAGCCACACCTTCCCATGATATTCCATGACCCGATTGTTCGCATCGTTCAATCCATACCTTCATCCAGTCAAG
The DNA here is from genome assembly GCA_001517045.1 of Pseudotsuga menziesii. Lineage (NCBI taxonomy): Eukaryota > Viridiplantae > Streptophyta > Pinopsida > Pinales > Pinaceae > Pseudotsuga > Pseudotsuga menziesii. The sequence goes on along the minus strand of LPNX010562571.1, from coordinate 18,679 downwards.
ATTTTTTGTGATGTATAAATGACTTGCATCCCATTCTTGACTAACTGTTTGATGACAATAACCATTAAAATGAAAGAAAGGTGTAAATATCCTGAACAAAGTATATGCTCTTAATTGAAGCAATTATAACTAGAAAATACAATTATAAAATGAATGATATAATAAACATCCACTAGCTAATAATTACCTTTCAGCTTCCGCAATATACCTTTCCCCTTCAGTTGCTCCCCTTCAAATTTTTTATTGGAGTTTGGATAAAAAATGCAACCTAAATTGAGCTTTGACTCTAAAATAAGAAGATATTCACTAACATACAACATGTTTTGGTATACCGTATATCCTTCCATCATAGAACCCTCATCATGTGCTTGTTGTCTCACCAAACCCTTCATAAATTTCAAGTGCCTCTCAACCATCCATTGTGAACCTTGAATGCACAGGTCCACACAACTTAATATCCTCAACTTGGTGTATGAGGTAGTGTTCCTGTGCATTGAAAAATGCCAATGGTAGATGCTTCTGCATTTCACACATGAGACGAGGAATTTCTCTCCTCCAATACTTTATATCTTCTTTATGGATTTATTTAGATGTCAACCATCTAAAAGTGACACAAACTAATAACGATATTTAACAAAAAAAACATTAAATTACATATGATTAAATAGTGCACAAAAAAAAAATATAAATTATACAGAGAATTAAAGAAACACTAAGCACATGCAAGTAATCGCTAGTTACCTCATGTATTTACCAAGATTATATATAACTTGTTTGACATTATTGTCGAAGTTGTCCAAGAGAGAGATAGGTAGAACATATTGTATCAATATACAAACCACGCCATTTATTAAACAAAGAGTATACAAACAATAAAAAAAATATACGCAGTAAAATGAAAAAAAAATTATATGGACATAACAATAATAATTACCTTGATGAAGACATGCCAATCATGTGTTTTGACCCCAGCAAAATCAACTTTTTTTGTTATGATATTCTTCAAGTTCGCACAAAATCCAGTGGGAAATTTAATTTTCTGCATTACTTCTTTGACAACATTGCTTTGTTGCTTCGTAAAAATCCATGGAATTGAGTTTATATTAACTTGTTCTCCATTTATATGAAATTGGATGACGTCTTTCATTGCATGGTTTCTTTCTTGAATGTATTTGAAAGCTTTCAAAACTTTATCTTTCTCCCTCCTTAGCTCTAGTATTCGCCATAAGGTTCCAGTAACATTCTTTCCAATATGCATTGTATCAAACAAATGAAAAATTTGTAGGTGCTCATAGTAGGGAAACCTACTGAATTAAATAGAATAACTTTTCATTCCTCGTGGAAGCCCATTAATGCCTTCATGATCACAATGGACATCATGAATATTAGTTTATAAATAAATTACATCATAAATCAAATATGGCCACTACAGTAAACAACTCACAATAAAAACTAAAATGCATAACAATTCATATACGATGATCCATACGTACCATGATGACGATTTCTATTGTATTGCATCTTCCAAAGGTGAGGTGTCATTCTCCATGGTTTTATTGCAGTCTCCTGCTTCCCATTGAAAATATTTTTTTTAGTTGTTCTATACATATGATTCTTAGAGAGGAAATGCCTATACTCATCAAACACCTCCTTTCTTAAGCTATTTGAACGACGATATTTTATCTTAGGACCAAAAAATGGACATGAAAATTTACCCTTTGTCTGAAGACCTACAATATTTAGATATGGAATATCTATGTCAAATATATTCATATATAAACTATTCTAACTACTCCATATAATTAAATTCATTTAAAGTGGAACTTGAAATTACAAACCACAAAATGAAGTTAACCCAGGGGCATCGTATATTGTCCATACAACCAGTGCATGGAATTGAAATTGCCTTTGTCATATTGGTCTAGATATGTCACACATAGTGATGCCATTCCATAACTTTAGTAGCTCATCTATAAGAGGTTTGATGTATACATTCATATCTTTGACTTGGAG